>QPKB01000005.1:18971402-19215905 GCA_003546025.1 Camphora micrantha | reverse complement strand
GAGGTCTTTGATCACCGTCTCAGCCTCCATAGATGCTTCTAGGAGTTCTCCCAGATTCTTTGACTTGTCGCCGATAATCATGGAGCATATTTTTGCTCTCATGTTGTTACGGCAGATGTCGACCAGCGACGTTTGTGGCAGTACGTCTGAACATTTGTACGCCATTGCCTTCCATTTGTGAATGTAGTCGTATGTCGACTCATTCTCTCCCTGTTTTAGGCTGCAGAGTTGAGCCATTGTCACAGGATGATCCTCACCTTTGAAGTGAGTTAGGAAGCGTGTCTCCATCATGGCCCAGTTTTGGATAGAGTCCTCCTGAAGAGTGGAGTACCAATCAAAGGCCGTACCTTTTAGGGTACTTGCGAAGAGACGGATCTTGAGGGCGTCTTGATCCGCGATGGCTCCCGTCAGGATCTTGAAATGGATGACGTGTTGTCTGGCCGAGCCCTTCCCCGTATATGTTTGGAGAGTGGGCTGTTTGAATTTGGTAGGAAACGGTACCGAGTCCATCCATAAGGGATATGGCGGCTTGATTCCATGTTCCTTTAGTGAATCCTCTTCTTTTGCTTTGGCGAGGATATCGTCAACGTCCTTTTTGGTAAGGGCGCGTGACTCATTTACCTCCTCTTCATGGTGACTTGGAGGAGCTTCATTTTCATTATTCAGCGGACGTTGGAGGGTAAGAAGTAAGTTCTCTATGAGAGCTTCTATCCTCTGCTGTCCCTGCTCCAGCTGCTGGATGCGTGTGGCTACGTCATCTTGCAACGGAGGCTGCTCGGCATTTGTGACTAAGACGTTCATCCCTCGAGAGTCGAATGAGGATATCGTCTTGGTGAATGAGCTGGAGCTCATTCTTTTGGATGAAGAGCTCGAAGAGTGATTACTCCGGTGTCCTTGACTTGAAGGAGTGGGAGAATCTTCTCTATGTCTTCGCGCCCGGGAGACGCTGCGAGTCACCGGTCGCTTGACATGGATTTTTGTTGCTGACTTCTGGCGCCTTCTGGTTTTGCCAACCATATGGACAGTAGCAACTTGGTTGGGTGCTTCTTTTTCGACCCATTTTTGAGAGACCTGGAGCGTGGAGTGCTGAGCTCGTTGCTTCTCTAGTCTCTTTTGCCGATACGCCGCGCGGCGACGCATGCGACGAGCAATTTGAGCTTCAGTTAGCTCGGGCTGTGCTCTAGCCACGAAGGAGGTGGTCCCTCGCGCGCAGCAGCCGAGCTTGTCTTCTTTGTAATTTGGTAAGGACAGGATCTGGATACGGTCCTTAGCCTGTCGCAGCGAAGCTTTAAATTTGGCGAGCTCGGCCCCTGTTGAAATGAAGGGCCGAGTTGCAGAAATACGGGCCTTGGCAGTTTCTTGCTGAGGCCTGATGATGCACGATTTGATCCTGGGCTTATAGGAATAAGCCGGCTCGTGCTGGGTAGATTTTGTTTGGTGGAGGGCTGGTTTCTCCTCTTTCGTGTACGAGAGAGGGTAGAACCGGTTCTCCTTGAGTGGGGCCAGGTATGCTGGCCTTGCAGATCTTTGGGACCTTCTTTGTTTTGGAGAAGGTCTTGGAGACCAAGTCTTGAGGTAGACCTGGTTTTTTGCAGGCTGAGATTTCGCGAGGTTGTCGCGGGCTTCAGTCTTCTTGGCGGTTGCCCTTGGTGTCACAGTAGTGACGAGCCCAGGGGCGGTTCTCTGCTTCTTGGCAGGAGTTGCTTCTTCTGCGGGAAGTGGGAAAGGTCCCAGCGACCCGAAGATGATGGGCCGGGGAGAGGAGGTCTACCCGATGTCTTGTGCGTTGCCGAAGGAAGTGACACTTCGGCTGCTGGCAAGGCGCTTAGGAGCGCTTTTGTTTTGCTTCTCTTGAAGCATCAGCTGGTACTTGTTCTCGTCGAAGGTGATTGTCAGCGAAGTTGCCATTGTTAGTTTTTGAAAAATCTTTCTGAAACAAGACCGGATCCATTAGTAATCACAAGAATGTAGAGATCATAAATGGAAATAAACTATGGTTTTTTCTTTTCAATTTGCTTGAGGGGACAAGGCCCGGCCCAAGCAAAATGAAGAAGGCAAAACGCCATAGAGTATACAATTGTTATAAACGCGAGTATGAAAGACTCAGAGTGAGCGTTCCAGTGACTGCTAGAAGCAATTGTGAACCTTAATTCAGATTACCAAGGAGCGGAGCTCACTCGAGGTAAAATGATATAAGGTTGGGGTACAAATGTGTCGGTCGCGAATACAGTAGACCCAAGAGGGCGTACTAGCACCGCTAGGCACAGATGTTGTAAATCGCATCCTTGAAATGGACACGAGATGGGATTTTTGAAAGGTCAAGGTTGGGTTCATAAAGGAGAGCAAATGGCACTCCGATCCGAAAACATGCTCAACATTTCTGCGAGCACAGAGTCCGAAAGGGAAATAACCAGAATTTCTATAATCTGGACCTAACAATGACGGAAGTTTTTTTTTTTTTTTTTAGAAAAGTCAGAATCAGATTCATCAAAGAGAGCAAATGACGTTCCGACTCAAACACGTGCTCAACATTTCTGCGAGCACAGTAATCCGAGGAGGAAGAGGTCAAGATTTCTCGACTTTGAACCCAAACGTGACAGAAGTTTTTTTTGAAAGTCAGTATCGGATCCATCAAAGAGAGCAAATGATGTTCCAATTCAAACACGTGCTCAACATTTCTGCGAGCACAGAGTCTGAAAAGGAAGAGATCAAGATTTCTCAAATTTGAACCAAAAATCGACGAAAATTTTTTTTTTTTAGGGTTTGAGAATACATCGAGTTCTCATGATTCGTTCTTATGAAACCAATGTTGATAGATCAGCCCCCAGGTAAGGGTAGGATTACTTAATGAACACGTTTGGAGGACCCTTACCTAGAACAGCCTAGCTGCCTCCACACTCTGGACAAGGCTTTTCTTAGATCAACGTTGATTAAAGAACGCAATCGGTAAAACTTTCGTGTTCTCAAAAGCTCCCCCTTTTTTTTGTTTTTTGTTTTTTCTTTGTTTTTTTTTGGACTCATCAGAGAGAGCGAATGGTTCGTTCCCCGTCTGAACAGGGGCTCAAACAATTTCTGCGAGCCCTAAGTCAGGAAGGAAAAGAAAACCAAAATTTCTCAAATTTGGATCCAAAAGAAAGAAGATTTTTTTTTTTTTTGCAAATCTGACGAGTTTGAAATCAGATTTTTTTTTGGTGGACTCATCAGAGAGAGCGAATGGTCCGTTCCCCGTCTGAACAGGGGCTCAAACAATTTCTGCGAGCCCTAAGTCAGAAAGGAAAAGAAAACCAAAGTTTCTCAAATTTGGGTCCAAAAGAAAGAAGATTTTTTTTTTGAAAATCTGAAAAGTTTGAAATCAGATTTTTTTTCGAACTCATCAAAGAGAGCAAACGGTCCCTTTCCCAATCTGAAAACGTGCTCAAACATTTCTGCGGGCACTGAGTCCAAAAGGGAGGAGATCGAGATTTCTCAGATCTGAATTCAAAGAACAAGAGAAGATTTTTTTTTTTCGAGAAGGAGAAAGATTGGAAATAGACTTAAAGAAAGAAATTTCCAAAAACAAAAATCCCATCTCATGTTTTTTTTTTTTATGCAAGATTCAACATTGGCCACCAACTAGAAAAGTGCCAAAGAATCTAAGTTCATGTTCTCAAATGAACGTGTCCCACCGGGTATGCCAGCTTGATGGACCCGATTTCTTCCCTCTCTCCCGCTGCCTCCGCCCCGGGTCTTTTCGGGGTGCGGCGGAGGGGAGGAGAAGAAAAGATAAAGGGTTTCAACATCTTTTTTTTTTTTGTACGGGTATGCCAATTTCACTTTTCTATTTGGAATTTAGGGATGGTGTCCGAAGATCCACCTTCACAAGTAGAAAGGGGAAATGAAACTTTTTCTAGTTTTCCATTGCACACATATTTTAAGAAAAGAGACAAAGGGTTTTTTTTTTTTAATGCCGTGAAAGGCGATTTTGCCGTAAAAGGCGATTTACAAGTCTCATCCATTATGAAAGACAAGAATTGTGATTTTTGTCTCTAAAAGAAAAATAAAGTACAATAGAAATCAAGAAAAGGAATCTGACTTCTCATTTGATTGTGGGGACACGTTCAGATCGACGGTCGCGAGTCATGTATGGGCTCCTCCATCGTCCATGCAGATGAGAACACGATGCTTGGATTCTTGGCTCGGCTTTCTAACCTCAGATTTTTAAAGGACAAAGACCAAGAGAAGGTCTTATATCCGATAAAAAGCTAAGTAAACGGGCTGAAAAGCCACGTTTTAGCCATGTTGGTAGAAGAAGGGAGGTCCTTGGGGGGGGTGGCCCCCCAAGGTTGCTTCAATCACCTTTTGGTGGTTTTTCGCAGCAGAGTTGCAGAGCTTCTGGATTTTTTTGTCTTCGTTGGGGGGAAGAGCGAGAGATCCGTTGAGAGCGAGAGATCCGGATAGCACTAGCCTTGTTTTCCTTTGGAATGCCCTCCTATTTATAGGCCTTTGGTAGCCATTTAGGAGGGTTTATGAGCATTGAATGCATTAATGCTCATAATGGGAGGAGTTACAAGTTTTTAAATTACTTGTTTTGTAACTCCTTTTTCCTTGAATCTGATTGGCCGATGGAGAATAATGAGCGTTTAATTGCCTTTAATCTCCATCATGGGAGGAGTTTCACGACTTTAATGCCATAAATCTTTTGACTTGTGACTCCCATTTGCTTGCTTTTGATTGGGCCGTCCAAAATAATGAGTTAATGACCGCATTAACTTGTCATAAAACGGGTCATTTAACTTCATTAATTGGTCGCCAGATTGCTTGAAGAGTCGCGGGCCGCGCCGCGTCTTTTGGAATTCTTCTTGCGATGATCGCCGGTGGATCCACATGTTGTTTGATGTCGGATGGCGATGCAATTTCAGACATTGATCAATGTCAACGAGCCGGCAACATCTGTCCTATCGATTTCACGATCGGGCTGGCAGAAAGCGTGCTTTCTTAGTCGGTCAGTCGGCGATTTCGAGGCATCTAATGATCATCCAATGATTTCGGCGGCGAATCCGTGATGTTGACGAAGATCGACGGATTTCATGCACGAAAAATCAGATTTTGGAAAAATCACAGTGGCCAATCAACTCGAAACGCGAAAAGGACCCGAAAAAGTGTGTTCCGGCGACTTTTTGGGTCGCCGGAATTTCCATGGTCGCCGGCGACCATGGGCCAAGGTCGCCGGCGACCATGGGCTTTAGGCCCATTTTCCGGCCGCCGTTCGGTCGCCGTTTCTTCGCCGTTTTTCGCTCTTTTTTCATCCTTTTTTCTTCTGTATTTTTGCTGACATTTCCCCTCATTTATTGGCCTGATTCTCTTGAAGAAAACCCGACGAGAAGCCACGCAAATCGGAGCACAAAGTTTCCCATTTTTTGGAAAGCCGAAGACTTTGTTGCGCGGTTTTGCTGATTTTTGGTCAAGCGTTGAAACTAGGCCAAACGATGTCGGAATGACCTGAAATTTGACGTGGAGCTTCTTGAGCATTAGATAGGACCAACCATAGGCTTTGGTTTGAGTTTTGAAGTCTTTTGGGGCCCCGCAAACGCTTGCCTTAATTTCGTCATGAGAGAAATGCCGAGCTTTGACTTGTGGTCAACCGATGTCCGATTGACCTGAAATTTGACGTGGAGCTTCTTGAGCATTAGATAGGACCAACCATAGGCTTTGGTTTGAGTTTTGAAGTCTTTTGGGGCCCCGCAAACGCTTGCCTTAATTTCCCCATGAGAGAAATGCCGAGCTTTGACTTGTGGTCAACCGATGTCCGATTGACCTGAAATTTGACAGGGAGCCTCCTGGGTAGTAAGTAAGACCAACCATGGGCTTTGGTTTGAGTTTTGAAGCCTTTTGGGGTCCCGCAAATGCTCGCCTTGATTTCACCTCGAGGAGAATGCCGAGCTTTGAAACTAGGTCAAACGATGTTCGTTTGACCTAAAACTTGACAGGGGACCTATTGGAGTCATTTTGAGATGATCCATTAGCTCCAATTTGGATGCCATGATTCCGGGGTGCTCCGCCGCCGATAGGCCTATTTTTGCTTCCCGAGAGTTGATGAAGGGTCAAACGTCGTCCGTTTGACTTGAAATTTGGCAGGGGGCCTTTTGGAGGTATTTTGAGACCATCCGTAGGCTCTGATCGAAGTTTTGAAGTCTTCGACACTGTCGCTGCCGGGAGCTCTTGTCTGCCTGTCGGAGGAGTGAAGTTAGGCCAAATGATGTCGAAATGGCCCGAAACTTCATGTGTACCCCTCTTTTGGCTGCTTTGAAGGATCTTGCAGTTTTTGTTTGATTCTGACAAGATCTGGTGCTTGAAGTGGCGCCTTCCTATTTATGGCAGGATGTGGCTCCATGTAATTTTTGGTGTTGAAGGGACATAGTGACATTTTTGGTGTCAACACTTTCTTTCTTAGTTGGTTGTATTAGTTATTTGTTATCAAAGTTGTAATCATTTGCGTGATTGTGAGGCTTATTATTCTTTAAAGGCATTGTATTAATTTTGGTTGCAGGTCGGCCCATGACCCATTTACTTTCTTTAAGTAGTTGGTTGTTTAGTAGAATTGTAATAAATTGCTTGTAGGGAAGGAGGACGGTTGGACTATACTGTCGCGGCCCCTCACATTCGTACAAGGAAATTGGTGTCCGTAGTGTGAGTCAACGACAACCGATTGGTCTCTTGAAATAAACCGGGAGGTTTGCATTTCGTAATCTCCACAAATCCCTTGCAAGCGTGATTACTTTGTTGGTTGTTCCTTGCTATATAGTGTAATTGTTTCAAATACACTTGCAATTTGGTGCACTACTAGTAAAGGAAAAATTACCCAAATAAGATAAGGATTTGGATTTCATCACCGTTTCCTTGCTCGGCCCATAGGATTTCATCTAAATTCTCACTCAGTTTAGAACCAATAAACCATAATAAAATTATGACCTTAGGTTACGAGCTCACTAGGGAAGACCACCGCGGTTGTGCCAATTGTGTACCTTGGCAGATTTCCAAGTGCCTAAGCAAATCTTGTCCCTTGGCCACCATCTTGCCAAGTAGGAAGACAGCTTTGCTGTTCGAGGAGTTGGTTTTTAAGAGGAACCTTCGCCTAGCGTGTCATGATCCGACTATCTACCTAGGGGTTAACTAGCCAGGATTTCTGTTTCATAGTTCCGGGTTGGAGGCCAGAGTGTCATCTTCACAGTTAGGATCTGTCTAGAATTCTTTTAGGTAACCTTAGTTTATATTAGCTTTTCATTTAGTTTTCAATTTTTTTTTATGTTGCATTCATTTCATTGAGCGTACCATTGTATTGCTAGGATAGTCATAGTTGTATGCGAGTGTGGACACGTGATCAAGGCCGATTAGTGAGGATTGATTACCTTGCTTTACCCGCCCCACCATTAGTACCCACAATGGCTGCCCAAAACCCTCAGCAAAGGACCCTCAATGAACTATTTGCACCATTTTCATCCACTTCACCTAGTTGTATAGTTTTGCTAGAAAATAATGTTAATAAATTTGAGATCTGGCCCGCCGCGATCAACATATTACCAAAATTCCATGGATTTCAGTGTGAGTAGCCCTATATTCATTTGAACAAATTCCTAACCATTTGCCACACATTTAAGAATCAAAATTTGAATAGTGAAGCCGTGAAGCTTAGGTTGTTTCCCCTCTCGCTAGAAAATCATGCTGCCGCCTGGCTGAATTCCTTGACTTCAAACTCCATTACCACGTGGGATGAGCATGTCAAAAAGTTTATGTCCAAATTTTTCTCAGTGAGCAAAACTAAGCAGTTTAGGAGTGCCATCAGGAACTTTAGGGACGACTCGTGGAAGAGTTTGCTGAAACCTGGGAGAGATTCCATAACCTATTGATCAAATGCCCACATCTTAGGATTGACAAAGGGGAGTTGATATATTTCTTTTATAGAGGTCTTATGAACCCCCAGCATATCTTGATTGAATCAATGCACAAAGGAGAATTCATGAATCAGACTGCCGATCAAGCTTACGAATTCCTTACCAAGCTTGTGGAGAATTCACAAAATTGGAGCAGTAATAGGGAAGGTTTGGAGAGAGATGAGACAGGGATCCAGAAGCCTGGAATGTATAACATCAAACAAGACCCTGAGCTAAAAAATGTGATGACTAGTTTAGTTCAGGGAGTGGAAAATTTGAGTAAAAAGATAGGATATATATCTGTGATGTCATGTCATCCCACCCCTCAGCAACAAGAGCCCACTTTGAGAAGTATGAGTGAACCGCATCATGTTTGTGTTATGCGATAGTTGTGAGCACACAGTTAAGAGTTACCCTATTCTGCCATTTGTCAAGGCTGAGCAAGCCAATGCGCTGAATTCCTACGGAAACTCCTGGAAACTAACTGTTAACACATTTAGTCAGACCTACCACCCAGACAATAGGTTTCACCCCAATTTTTCATACCATCAAGCCGAGCCTATTCAGTCACATGAAGGTCAACCTGGTTTCCAACCGCAGTATCCTAGGCAGCAATACCAGCAATCTGCTCAAACTAATCATCCTATGGTTCCTCATCCTCAGCAGCCCACACAGCAAAATCAATTTCACCAACAACATCAGTTCTAACCACAGAACCAATGTAGGGCACTAGTCCTAGATTAGATGCCTTAACTACTCTACACCAGCACAAACCCCTCAACAATCCTCTCATCTTGAGAACCTCTTGACCAAATTCATTTAAATCCAAGAGCAGACTAATCAGGCCCAGAACCAGTCCATTAAAACTAGAGGCCCAATTAGGTTAGTTTACCTTATAGTTGTCCAAGAGAGGAAAAGGCCAATTCCCGAGCCAGACCATTGCTAATCCGAAAGGACAGTCCAGAGGCCAGTGTTCGGTAGAGAGTAATGAGCATGTGCATGCAGTCCATACACTTAGATCAAGAAAGACTGTTGACAATAGAGTTGAGATGCCCGAAGAGGATCAAAGAGAGTTCGAGGAAAGTTGTCGAAACTGAGAAAGAGAATTTGAAGAAAAATCTAAAAGAGAACATAGAAAGAGAAAAAGAGAATGAAAGAGAAGAATCCATACTAAGAGGAAAGCCATAGAGAAAGCAGATTCAGAAGCCCATTATAGTTGAACCATCATCTTTATAAGTGGTACCTAGAGCACCATTCCCACACCAATTGAAGGAGACTAAAAAGAATGATCACTTTGAGGGAATCCTAGAAGTTTTTAAGAATGTCTACATAAACATACCCCTCCTTTATGCCATAAAGCAAATCCATTCCTACTATAAGTTTTTAAAAGACCTAACCACTGTCAAGCGGAAAACTTCAGTACCCAGAACCATTATCATAATAGCCCAAGCATCAGGGTTGATCCAGCAAACCATTGCGCCCAAATACAAAGACCCTGGCTGCCCTACGATTACCATTTAGATAGGAGACTTCGTCATGGAGAGGTGTCTCCTTGATCTTGAGGCGAGCGTAAATTTACTGCCGTACGCCGTGTACACGTAGTTGGGGAAGGACTGAAGAAGACTGATATTACCCTTTGTCTTGCTGATAGGTCAGTCAAGTATCCTAAATGTGTGGTTGAAGATGTGATTGTAAAAGTTAATGATTTTTGTTTTCCAGTTGATTTTGCGGTTCTAGATACTGAACCAGTGGTAGCCCCTAACCAACATATTGTTGTGATTGTTGGTCGACTGTTAGATGAGAAAGTGAACATGACTGACACATTAGTTGATCAAATAGTACAATCATCATGTTTCACAGATCCGCTGCAGGAATGTCTGGTTCACTTCATTGCCGACATAGACATCGACGGGTCCATATGCGAAGTTAATGCATTATTGGATTTGGCCTAGCCGATGGATGTTGGCCAATGGAAGCAGAAAACTGAGCCTATATTTACATCCACCTTTGAGTCTAAGGTCAAAGAAGAATCAGTTATTGTTGAGTGATAAGTCCTTAAAAATGCATAATTTCCACATCATTTTAGATTAATTAAGGACTTAATCATCAAATTATTGACCATTTTAGTTAAAAAATCATGATTTTTTGTTTATGGGCATCAAAGTTTGAATTCGAGTCAAAATTCATCCAAAAATTGTATTTTCACATAAAATCATGAGTTTCTCTATTTTTGGCATTGGAAGTCATAAATTTCTCATTACTTTTTATTTACAAAGAAAATGATGTACTTTCTTTGCACCATTGATTTAAAAGAAAATTTTATAAAATGGTGACATTTTATTAGGCCCGCATTTTGCATAATTCCTTCCCTATATGAATAGATTATTCTTTGACATTTATTTTTATTTTTGTAGGGAATTTCAGAAATTGGGGCCCGCGGAAGAGAATTGATGAAGCAAATGCACCATGGGACCCATCTACGTTTGGTATAAATTCTAAGGAGAGAAAGTGGGTCCATCTAAGGATATTTTTCCAGCCATAAAGAGTTTTAATAAAAATGGAAAGATCTTTCTAAGCAATCAAGTTGGAAACCAAATCCAAGAGTCCAAGATTCCAGCACTAAGTTGTTAAAGATATCTCCAAAAAGATAAGCCTCAAAGATTTGAATCTTGCAACCCAAGATTCTCACAAAGATGCTGCACGTCCAACATCCATTCCAAAAAACTATCACACGTCCAACACAAAAGGAGTTGCCCATATTGTTTCAAATTTTGAATTAAATCTAAAGTGGGCCCAAGAAAGCAAGTAGCATGAGATAGAATCCTACCTTTAGTAGGATGGTGTGCCAAGAAATCCAAGGAGTTGGAAAATCCCTTGAAACTCTCCAAAAACCCTCCTTATCCTAATCCAACTTGGACCCCACATAACCTATCATTCCCAAACCAAAAAACCATGCAACCCAAGCTATTAAAAAATTATAAAAAGACCACAAAAGGGGTTGTACGTCAATCCATCTCCTTTCATCCCTCTTGGACGACCAGAAACCCATATTTCCCCTTTTCCATTAATTTTTCTCCATCTCTCTTCCTTCCATCACAATTTCATCCAAGGCCTTTCCTAAGGTACACCACCACTTGGCTTTCTACGCCACCACGCCGCCGCCGTTGCTGCCGTCTTTCCATCATCAACCAGCCATCTACTTCTCCATTGGTGAAGGATTGAAAACTTCAAGATGGGATTATGCGCAAGTCTTATTTTCTTCATGTGTTCGATCTAGGGTAAGGAAATAATTTTTTTTTTTTTTTTTAGTTTTGATTACTGTTGGGAAATTACTAGTTTATTGGTTTATTTTAATTTAAAAAACGCAATTAGTGAGGTCAAGGTGTCCCGCCTTGGATTGGCATTGTGTGTTTGTGGGTAGTGACAGTAAGCACTTGGTGCGGTGTTTTTGCAGTCTTTTATTAATCTTGCCAATATAATGTTGTGATTTCTATAATAAAAATATTTAGAAATTTTTTTATTCTTATTTCTGAATGATATTATTAATGAATTTTTATTTTTAATGCATGATTTATTTACTTTTATGCAATTGATGGTTTAATGGCTTTTATGTTCTTGCAGTTTTTAGGTTAGGATTTTTTTTTATTTGAGATTGTAATTTTTAATTTGGATTTGTAATTAAATTTTAATTTTATTTTCGTATAGATTTATTTATATAGATTTTTGATAGGCTAGATTAGTTTTTCAATAGGACAGGTTTTGCGATTAATTACTCGCTGTGGATCGACCTCGGACTTCATCGAGTTATTACTACAATCGCGGCCTTGCACTTGGGGCTGACGATCATTGAGCCACCAAAGTTAGAATTGAAACCATTAGTCGAGAATTTGAAGTATGGTTACTTGGGCCCTCTGCTAGCATCCCAATAATTAAGCATCCCAATGGTTACTTGAGCGATTGAGCCCATCTATATCCGTTTGGGTGAGGACTCTTCTGCACTATTTCTAAGTAGAATGAAGAGCTAGTCCTAGAGCATTTTAGTCCAGCACTTCCGATCTCATAAGTGTTATTCCTTATTTTAACCATAGAGGCGACATCAAAATGTGAAGAAACCTTGACTTGTAGCTTATGGTACACTTTACCGGACTAACATTAGCAATGAAGACTTCACATGGGCTACCAAAAGATAGATGTTCTACAAAGGGATGGCAAAGGAATAAAGGAATTTGAAAGTTGAGCCAAAGAGAAGTAGAAAGAAAATAAAATAAAAAAAAAAAAGAAAGTAGAGAGAAATGAGAACAAAAGGGAAAAAAAAGAGAAAAGATATGGGAAACCAAAGAAAAGCAAGCACTAAAATGAGATAGAATGGAATAAAGAATAGAAAGAGAATGGAAGAAGTGAAGACAGTGAAAGACCTTCCCATGAAGACTTGACGACCCTTACCTTCTCAAAAAACATTAGCCACATTTAACACTTCTCCTACCTATTAACCCTAACCCCATTATAACCTATGAAAGATCTATTGGATCCTAGGATATGTTTGGTATTGAATGAGTGAGAAGTTGAGTGCGCATTTCCACCTTCTACTGGTTATATATTGTTCTATGAGATCAACCCTTTTAAACATAAGCTCCGTTCTTCATCAATTATGTGAGTCCTTAGCCATGTTCATACTCACATACTGAGAGTTAGTTAGTAAAATTTGTGTGCTTCCATTGTTGAGAGTATGACCTATAAGGTTGTAGTCAAGGCGAAATGTATTCCAAAGGGGATTAAGGTTGTGTGAGCTTCGACCTGAAGATTGCATGATTATTGGCTAAATACACACACATACACAGTGGGACTTAGGTATTGACCGACATATTTTTAGGAGTTGGTTAGTATTCCTAACTTAGTACTCATTCTTATTAGCTTGCTAAAGACTGTTGGTCATCAAACATATTTTCTTTCCAAAATAAAAAAAAAATTGTGGGATTTATTCGCTGAAAATCCTCACGAGACAAAACTCGTCTACTAGGAGAAATCTAGGGGTTTAACGACTTGTTGCATTAGCAAAATGCCGCCGCGATTCCTACGAAAGTGAGTTAGGATTTTTACCGTGTTTTCTTCTATATAGTTTAGTTTTTCTTTATAGTTTTTGCTTAGGACTAGCAAAATGTAAGTTTGGGGGTGTGATGAGTGTTAAATATTGCATATTTTACCTGTCATTAGTTTGAATTTTATCAGCATCTCATATGCATATCATTTGCTTTATACGGAGATTTTATCCTTTTATCACATTAACGGATTATCTGATTATCATGCAAAAATCCAATTATTTATAGCTCATTTTTATATAATTTCTCTTGTAGGTGGACCCAGCGACTACCCCAACCTTCCAGCTAGTGTCCCAAGACATCAATAAGAGGTTTCAATAAAGAAGTTACATGAAGAAATCTTAGGAAGAGTTAAAGAATTCCAAAATAAGAAGAGAAGACTTTAAGAATAAAAGAAGTCAATTTGTAGCACAAAGGAGTGGTTGGTGTATTGTTTAAAGCTTGGGTACCTATGAAATAGGTTATGGGTTCAAAACCCATCAATTGCCAAAAAAAAAAAAAAAAAATTTACATAGAAATACCATGCAATCCATGTGAAAGCAAATGAGCCAAACAAATGGAAGCAATCATTGTGAAAGGAAATGAGCCAATAAAATGCCTTCAATTTTCTATAAATTGGAATGATTTTGTAAGTTTAAATTCCCTACTTGTGCCTTCATTGATTATTATATTTTAGATCTAACTATGATAATCTCTCTCATTTCTCATGCTCTATCTTTACACTTGATGCTTGGATAATTTCAATTGATGCTTTGTAGTTTGATTAAGTTCTCTCGCATAGCATACTCTAGAGCCCTTATCTTTAATCATTTGTAACTTGATTTTGATGAATTATTGTTAGGGTAGCTAGATGATGAACTAGGAACTTGGCTTTTGATTTTCTTTAATGTAATCTTCATTGCTATATCAAGATTGCTAATTGGATTGTAGATTTGAGAGTTGAATTAGAACATGCACTGATTGGATTAATTACATACTTAGTAGATTTTGGATTGCCTAATCTCTTATTTTGATTGTTGTTAATTTTAATCTTTATTTGATTTGTTATTTGAATTTCTAGAATATTAGATCTACATTTCACGCCACTTATTTTAAAATCCTACACATTTCACGCCATATCTTCACCTTAGTTCTTCCATTTCCACCACCATTCATCCACTAATTTAGTGTAGCTTGTTAGATTAGCTTAGATCTAATTAATTTCATATCTTAGATTGTTAATTAATTATTTATGTTGCATAGTTTAATGGTTTTAATTGCTCACTTCAATTATCTTTACTAGTTATATCTTAGTTCAACTCTCATTTAATTGGATTCATTGCTTGTTCCATCCTCTCTCCATGAGATCGATAATCCGGACTCTTGAGTCCTTTACTACTCACACCGTAGTCTTGCGGTTAAGGTTGCACATCGAAGTGTCGATCAGATATCACTCAGACTCATCAATGGATTCGAGCGTCAAAGTTCGAGGTGAAGCTTGATGAAAAGACGAACTTTGTTCAAAGTTCAAGTGTTGGTTCAACATGTTAGAATGATGAAGAATGAAGATTGCGCCATTGGTGCGAGGAGGTACCTCTTAGCGAGGTATGGAAAGACATTGCTAGTTATCTTCAAGGGTGGTTCGAGCTTTACAGAATCAAAGCCAAGGTAGAGATCGTGAGGTTTATGTCTTGTATTCCGATTTGACCGGATTGGTTCATTGGTTGGCCAATGATAAGGTTTAGAGTTATGGGTATTTTGGTTATTGTACTGGGGCTTTCTTGGGGGCCAAGAAAACATAGATTATATATTGATGTAATCGGTAACCCTAGATTCGGAGTGAGAGAGGTGAGAGCTCTCTCTCTCTCGTGGTTCCGAATCACATGGGGGGCAGATGTGAGAGCGAGATTAAGACCTATGGGGAAAGAGTATGAAGGCGGGTTTGTCAAACCATGTAAATCTCTTATGTCGTTCAATTGCTTGTGGTGTGATTGATTGTGCATGTTATGTCCTAATTAATTCCCAATAGGTCCAACTTTTATTAGACTGAGATTTTCAAAATTAGACTCCGCTACTAGGACTTGGGAATTTTCTAATGTGATGGTACGAAGATCTCGATTTCCTTTGTAAACATGGCCCTCGAGTAAAGTGGGTTTGCAGGTCATTGACGCGTCCTGATTGTTCGAGGTTCATGCTCACTAGAAACTCTTTGGTTTATTTATTTGGTATGGCCTAGTTATCAATAACTTGAACACATGAAAGTAAATCCCTCCTCCTGCAATGGCATCCGACAAATTCACCCCAATCACACTAAGTTTAACCATCAGATTGATCACATTAAAATAAGTGAAACTTCATAGCACTTTATTCAAATGAATGCTTTATAAGTTTACTATTCTCATAACGGGCCCAGCTCCCAAAGGAGTGAAATTTGTCCATGGTCTATATGCAGGTAGCATTTAGCTCGAATAGCATCCATGTTTAACCTGTGGGCTCCACCTTCATGAATTTCTCACGAGGGGAGGGTTTAGAGGATCAGCTGATCATGTCTAGCTAGGCAGGTGACAAGATGCAGAGCACTATCTAAAAATGAAAATTCGGCAACCTCATGAACAAAACAAACCTGAAAGGAGGGAAATACAAATAGTTTTAAGAGAGTTCAGCTCCTCAACAGTTAAAACTCCACTATCTAATTTTACAAGAAAGAAAAAGAGAAAAACGCATACTTAAAAAGGCAGAAAAACAAAATGTAGACATATGCTATACATTTAGTGCACTTATATTTTATCTCACTACTTCTTTGAAAAACCAGCCTTAATACAGGCTTAGGTTCCAATAAATAGTTTCTCTATTAGATTTCCAAACCGGTGATTAAACTAGTGATTAACTAATGAGTTCACAAAAGATACACTTTCATAGCATTATTTTATAATTTTTCAAAGATAAAAGAACTCAAAATAATATTTTTAGCATAAAAATCATAAATCTCTCCCCATCATGCTTTCCTCAGATCTTTCCATTATAGATGGCCATTTGAATGCATTTATATGAGTTCCAATAACTTTTATACAAAATATGTTAGAAAATACTCTCAATTACGTTAATTTCTCTTTGTAGGTTTTAATTAAAGATTAATCTGAAGATTAAAGTTGAGATTCAAGAGTTAAAAGAGAGTAAGGATAAGTTTGGAAGACAATTGGATGAAGAAATGACAAAATTAGGCCAATAATAAGAAGAAAAATGAAAGACCTGGGTTGGTATTTTGACCATATCTTTTTACTTGGGTGTCTGATTAAAGTCATCTTAGAAGTATTAGAAAGCTTTTTCTAAGATCTACAGATCATGCATGCAACATTTTTCCTAATTCAGACGTTTCAGGGGTCAAAATTGGACATCAATCTGGGAACTATTTTCTAATATGGGAATCACATTCATATATTCATATTTCCATTCTTGTGAAATCCCACATTGGAAAGAAATCAAAGAGAGCAAGGCAGGTGTTTTTATATAAGGAAGGGAGAGCTCTAGGCATTATACACACAAGCAAGAAGAGCCTCCTCCTTTTTACTTAAGCTATTCATGTAATTGAGAGCAATTGTAGAGAGAAAGTGAGGAAAGCTTTGTCTTCACCAATGGGTGGCTAATCACTTTGATTGGATCTTTTAGATGAAGCTAAGTTAATACTATTCATTTTGCTTATGCTCTTAACTCCCTTTGTTTATATGCTTAACATGCTAGAATAAAATTTTCTTCATTCCAATGTACTACGTTGCATGCTTATTTTCTATCTTAGCATTCTTTTTACTATCTATGCTTAGGTTTGATAAATCATGCTTAGGAGTTAATATCTTTTGATGGTTTATGCATACTTTTGATAGATAGTCATTAGGAATCTTTTCTTTTATGAAGGGAAGAAAGTCTAAGCTATTAGATTGTTAATTTATATCTTCAAGCTTAATAGTTATATTTTTCAAATCTATGCATTGATTTTTCATTAGATTTGAGTGTTTGTTTGGAAAAAGAGAAGAGCATTAGTGTTGGATTAGTGTTACTTAGTGGATTTTAGATGGTTCAATCTATCCATCAGGATTGCTTATTGTTTATTTTACTTACTTTAGTTTGATTCTATTCGCATTCTCACACACCTATTCACTTGTTTTAATTCTCACACTCCATTTCTCTATCCACACCATCATATCCATTAGCTTATTTGTTCTTACCTTCTATGTGTTTGTTTTTATTCTCCCTTTAATTTTACATTATTTTAGCACACTTATTTTCATCTGCATCCATTCATTCCCTATCTTACTCACTTGTTATTAGCTCATTTCCATGGATGTTTTTATTTTCTTTTTATCTTGATTTTTCACTTGTTGTTTTCACACACTTACTCATTTGATCTATCTAACATTGCTCATTTGTTCTTGTTATTAACCTTGTTATTTTTCTTTTGTCATTAACTTTGTTACTAACTTGTTACTAACCTTGTTCTCACTTGAGTGCTTCTATTTCTACCAACATCTCTTTGTTATCTAGTTTCTCGTTTTCTTTTAGTTTGCATTTTTTATTTCCCTTGTCATTATCTTGTTTCTTATTTTCATTGTTTTCGTTATCTCCATTTGCATTTGTTAGCTATATTTGAGTTGATACTCATTTTCATTGATAATTGTTATTTTCCTTATAACGATCCTCGTGGGAACAATATTCGGACTTCCATAGTCTATATTACTTGAGACAACCGTATACTTGTGGAAATTTTCGGCATCATTAACCCTAATTCAAATTAAGAACAATCACTACAAAGAGAAAGAAACACAAGGTTTATATGTGGAAAACCCTACTCAGGAAAAAATCACTGGCCTTAATCGTCTAGGCCAACAGACGAAACCAAGCACTATAAATCGAAAGTCATAAGAAAACTCACAACTCTTTCCTAGTTACAACTCAACCTAAGGACTGCTTTGATCTTGCCGGCTACTTGTCGTACACCTTCACCGTGCTTGAACCAACCAGCTTGAATGCCTCTATATGATGAATCTACTGCGAAAGACTAGCAAAAAGAACTCCAAAGAATCTAAATTTTAGCAGAACAACTTGATGAAGCTTTGGAAAAGAAATAATCTCTTAATATGACCTCTAGGGTATGGATGGGAGAGAGGTTCCTTAGTATTGAAAGAGCAAGGCTATAAATATGCTTTAATTTGTGCCTCAAGACTTACAGAGCAAGTAAGACTCAAATTAGTATTCTAAAACAAATTAGGAAGTGGTTTCCAGATCTGGATTATAATTTCGCGCATCATGATCCCACCAATCCCCTGGGGGCTTGCCTGGCCTACTACGTTTCATAGGACCGGATTGGAGGCCTAGGTGTACTCTTCACCGTTAACAGCTATCTAGTTTAATCTTAGGTAGCCTTAGTTAAGCATAGTTTGATTTGTTTTTCAAAATCATTTTGTTTTGCGTGTTTGTGTTTAAGCATTAATCATCATTCATCATCACTTGAGCAGACCATCACTTTTGGACTTGAGTGGTAGTTTATGCACAATTGGTTACGTGTGCAGGGTCATTTAGAGAGCTTCGATTTATTCGACATCCCTGTTGAGAATTTCGCGGACCCCACTGCCGTTGAGGAAATGGCTGATGGAAACCCACCAATCCAACCGATGACTCTTAGGGAGTACATGTACCCAACCCGATCCACCCAGCCCTCATGCATCATCATACCCGCCACAAATGCCTCATTTGAGCTGAAATCCGACTTAATCTAGATGTTACCAATTTTTCGAGGGGTGGAAATTAGAACCCATATAAGCATGTGAAAGAGTTTGAGGAAATTTGTGGGACCGTAAAGTATAACCATATGTCTGAAGAAGCCCTCAAGCTTAGGTTGTTCCTATTCTCGCTGAAGGAGAAGGCGAAATCATGGCTTTACGGGCTAATTTCATAAACACATGGGAGGGATTAGTTGAGGCTTTTATGAAAAGTTATGTTCAAAACAGAAAACAACCTTCATTAGACATACCTTGAACAACTTCTACCACCTGGAGGGAGAAACCATGTATGAGTACATGGAAAGGTTCAAAGAATTACTGTTACAATGCCCGCATCACGGATTCGAAAAGATTCGGCTAGTCCAAATCCTTTATGAAGGATTGGACTATTCCACTAAGACCATGGTGGAGTTTTTCTGCAACGGAGTATTCACTCAAAAGACAACTGACCAAACCTGGACATACCTTGAGGAGGTCGCAGAGAACACTCTCGAATGAGAACCTATCTGAGCGGATCCCAAAAGACCCATTGTTTCAGAAAGAAGGGGCATGCATAGAGTGGAACCCAAATTCGAGGCCGAGGCCAAGTTGGCCACGCTGACAAGGAGATTAGAAGCTCTTAAAATGAACCAGACCTGTCAGCAGACCACTCCAAAGACCCTGGAATCATTAAAGATGAGCCAAGCAGTTAGTGACCTTACTGCCCCACCCTGCACCAATTGTGGAGATTTTACCAATCCTGGGTCCCAGTGTAGAGCATTCATTGGTCAGAGTCAGAGTGAGAGTATGGAGGAGGTGAGTGCACTTTACCAAAATACCAGAGGCCAAGGTATGATCCGTATTCTAATACATACAATCATGGTTGGAAGGATAACACACCGATATGGAGGCTGACACACCAAAAGAGGATCCTAGGCAATCTAAGCGGACCCAAGCTCCATACCCTCAGAGGCTAGGTCAAATGAAAAATAATGTCCATCTGGATAAGATCCTTGAAGTGTTCAAGCAAGTGAGAATAAACATCCCACTGTTAGAAGCCATCCAACAGATCTTGACTTATGACAAAGTCCTCAAAGATTTATACACATTCAAGAGAACAACCAATGTACCCAAAAAGGCCTTTTTAGCCCAGCAATGCAGTTCCATCATTGCCACTTCAACCCCAATCAAGTACAAGGACCTTGGGTGTCCTATAATTTCTTGCCAAATAGGGGATCATCACATTGAACAAGCTTTGCTGGACTTGGGTGAGTTTGTCAATCTGCTCCTGTATTCTATATACGAGGAGTTAGGTTTGGGGGAGCTAAAACCGACAAAGGTGACCTTACAACTAGTTGATGCTTCAGTTATGTACCCTAAAGGTGTTGTTGAGGATGTTTTGATCAAGGTAGGTGAGTTTGTTTTCCCAGTGGACTTTGTAGTCCTTGATACCTGACCACCAATCGGACATATCATGAAGATCCCAGTAATTTTAGGGAGACCATTCCTTGCCACTTCCAATGCACGGATTAATTGTCGAAATGGTGTGACGCACCTATCGTTTGGAAATATGATAGTCCATAAAAACATTTTCAACGTTGGCAAGCAACCCAGAGATGGGAGTGATTATGAAATTTGTGAGATGAGTTACCTAGAGGAGCTTATTGAGAGTGTAGGATCACAGTTAGTTTGTGAGGACCCACCAGAGGCCTGTCTTGCACATTTTGGAGGTAACATTGATGTTGAGAAAAGCATTAAAGAAGTAAATGCATTATTGGATTCTGCCCCTGCTTTTGAGAGGAGTCAATGGCAACCCAAGCCAGAGATCTTGACTCCATCGGCTGCCCCACCTGTTCCATCAATTGAAGAACCGCCCAAGCTCGACTTAAAACCACTACCTGACACCCTCAAGTATGTGTTTTTGGGCCTAGCTGAGACCCTCCTCGTCATTATAGCCTCGGACCTGGAAGAAGTCCAGGAACAACAATTGATTGAAATCTTGAAGGATCATAATGAGGCTATAGGCTGGACAATTGCAAATATCAAAGGAATAAGCCCATTTGTGGTTCAACATCGGATTCATTTGGAAGAAAATGCAAAAACTTTCAGAGAACCACAGAGGCGTCTTAATCCATCAATGAAGGATGTCGTAAGAGTGGAGGTTCTAAAACTGTTGGATTCAAGTATTATTTACCCTATTTTGGACAGCTCATGGGTGAGCCCAGTCCATGTTGTGCCAAAAAATGAGGGGAAAGAGTTAGTGCCCACAAGGACCCAGATAGGCTGGCGAGTATGCATTGACTGTAGAAAGTTGAACTCGGCCACCCGTAAAGACCATTTTCCCCTCCCATTTATGGATCAGATGCTTGATAGACTAGACAGTCATGCCTTTTATTGTTTCCTTGATGGATACTCCGACTATAATCAAATACCCATAGCAGCTGATGACCAAGACAAGACAACTTTTACATGTCTTTTCGGTACATTTGCCTACCAACACATGCCTTTTGGGCTGTGCAATGCACCTGCGACATTTCAAAGGTGTATGATGAGCATATTTTCAGACATGGTGGAGCGATTCATAGAGGTGTTTATGGACGATTTTTCTGTCCATGGGAGTAGTTTCCAAGAATGTTTGCATCACTTGAGCCTTGTTTTAGTGAGATGTCAAGAGAAGAATCTTGTTTTGAATTGGGAGAAATGTCATTTCATGGTGATAAGAGGACTTGTCCTGGGCCATGTTAATTCTAAGAATGGTATCAAGGTCGACAAGGCCAAAATTGATCTCATTTCCAACCTTCCACGTCCAAAAAGGGTGAAGAATATCGGATCTTTCTTAGGCCATGCAGGTTTTAATAGATGGTTCATTAAGAATTTTAACAACATTGTTGCACCCTTGTGCAATCTGCTCTATATCTAAGGATGTGCTTTTTGTCTTCAATGAACCTGACAAATCACTAGTGGAGACTAAACCAATTAAGTGTAGAGCCTTTTTCTTCCTCCAGTGTAAGGACTCTTCTACTCTAATTCCGAGTAGAATGAAGAGCTACTCAAACTCGTAGTTTTCGGCACATTTCTTTTGTCTCATTAGTGCCTATTTCTTTCCAACCATTGAGGGTGTTATCAAAATTGCGAACTAACCTTGACTTGTAGCTTGTGAGCACCTTCCCTGACCTAGTAAAGTAATGATAGACAATCTAAAATTAAAACCCCATGGCCATTAAAAACCTACCCAAAAAAACATTTCCATAGTAACCCTTTTTGAACCTTTATCCTTTATACATTTTTCCTTAAAAATTATCAAAGCCTCTCCACCCAAATAAAAAGCCTTTAACCCCATTGCTTTTTAGAAGTGTAAGGAGAAGATGAAGAAAGAAGGAAGTGTGCATTGTTGATACCTCACATGATCTACCCAAGGAAAAAGTCTTCTTGAAAAAGGAAAATAAAAGAAAAAAAAGAACAAAAAATAAATAAAATAAAATAAAATAGAGAGCAAAGTTGAAAAAAAGAAAAAAAAAAAAAAAAAAAAGTGAAGACAAATCAAAGAAAAATCCTTTAAAGAAAACTCAAGACCTTACTTTCTCAGAAACCCTAAAACCTCATTTTCCATATTCTTACCAAACCCTTTTCCCTTAACCCATTACAACCAATAAAAGACCTATTGGATTTCAGGAAAAATTAGGATGTTAAACAAGTGAAAAGTTGAATGAGCATTTCACCCTTAGTTAAATGGTTGTTCTTTCCATGAGATAAATTCTCGAAAAATTCTTCATTCTCAAAAGATATGTGAGTCCTTTTGCCTTACCAATGCTCACATATAAAGTGATAAGTCAGAAAATCTAAGCGATTTTATTTCAGAGAGTATGACTGTGAAGTTGAAGTCAAAACCAATGGATTTAGAAGGTGATCAAAGTTGTGTTTTCTCAGAACCCAAAACCGCACAAGTGTTAGCTAAACTCACTGAAATACACTCCAGGACTTGAGCATCATTGAAAGCTTTTAGCAATTGGATAGTGTTAGAAACTTTCTCTCATTTTTATTAGCTTGCTAAATACCCAAGGATATAATTAAAAAGAATTTTGTGGGATTTAGTCGTTGAAAACCCTCACGAGACAAAACTCGTCCACTAGGAGAAACTTATGGGTTTAACACTACAACAAAAAGCACCATTGGTGACACTCTTTGGTGACAAAAAATCAATGTTGACACGGAACGCACATGAAGGTGACAAAAAAGAATTTTTGCTTGTCACGGAAAAGCTTTAACCAAGGTGCCAAATAAAGAGGAGATTTGGTGACAAAAAATTGTCACCGAAAGACAATTTTAGGTAACAAGTACAAACTTGTCACTGAAAGATCTAAATTTTGCGCTAGTAGGCTCTTCCTCATTTAGGCGCGACGTCGTTTTATGGAGGCAATAAAAATAAGCTAAGTTTTTTTGAAATGTCGGTAAAGTTTAATTTTATTTTTAGGAAAATTAAAAATTAGAGGACTTTACATACGAATTTTATTTTTACCGACACAAATTAGCGTCGGAAAATTTATTACCGACATTTAATATAAAACATCGGTAAAGGTTGTTGATTTTTTACTTATTTTTAAATAATAAAAATAATATAATTTTTACCGACGAAAATTCCTTTTTCGAGACGAAAAATAAACGTCGGTAAATCCACTTTTTTTCCCCTCTCCCACCTCCCACCAAAAGCCCTCTTTTATCTCTCTCTCTCTCTCTCTCTCTCTCTCTCTCGATTTGCGCTTCTTTGTAACATTCCGAAATTCCAAGGTTGTAATTAGGTTAGAAATTGTGCTTTTAGATAATCAAGCTCGTTTATAAGCCAAACAGGTCTGATTAATTATTAGGATCTCGCGTGCGAAGTTGGGTTGAGATCCAAACCCGTTTGGGTACGGTAGGGGTGTGCGTCGCCATTTTCGAAAAGTTCCGAGTGCTTTTTAGTATTTTTCGTTTTTCAAGATTTTGGCACCGTCGGGTAAATTACCTAATTTCCTTCTGTTGCATCTTGATCCGGACCCTCGAACCTGATCCAAAACCTGACTTGACCCAGACCTACCTAAGTTATTTTATTAATTTCCTAAAAGTCAAACCCTAACCCCACTTAACATAATCCCATGTGGACCCCACCTCACTTACATCATACCCCACCCATCTTTATCCGACGTGCAAGCCCCCTCCCATTACCCATTTCCCCCCTTTTCTCATTTAGGTCAAAACCCATCTTCCCCTCCATTCTTCATTCCACTCCATAACACAGCAAAGCAGCCCCTTCTCCCCCTTTTTCTTCTTCTCTCATTCTTCCTCCCTCCCTTACGGCTTGCTGCCTCACGCCGTCGGACCACGCCGTCACCACCACCACCAAGCTCTCCTTCCCTTCTTCTCCACTCTCTCATCTCTGATTTCTCTCACTCATCTCTCCCTCTCCCAAACTATTGCCTCCCCACCGTCCCGGCACCATCATCGTCACCGCCGGACACACCTACGGTGCCACCAGCCACCGGCGAACCCAACCCACTCCATCTCTCTTTATTTCCCCCATTTTCCATTTCTCTCTTTCTCTCCCTCCTTCCCTGTTTCTCTCTTTCATTCTCTCTATTCCTCTTTTTTTCTTTGTTTCTCTCTCTCACTCCTCCCTGCCAACGAAAATTACCCCCACCCATCCACCATTTCTCTCTCTCTCTCTCTCTCTCTCTCTCTCTCTCTCTCTCCACTCACTGCCCACGTGAGTAAACCCCCCTCCCTCATTCGTCTCATTCATCTCACCCATCTTACCCTTCTCACTCTCTCTCTCTCTTACTATCTTTCTTTCATTTCTTTCTTTCTCACTCCACTCAATAAAATTATATTTGTGAGATGGAACTACATCTCGATTTTCTCAACCTACCTATTATTATCCAAAGTTTTCAATATGTCTAAAAGGCTAAAATATCCTAAAATTTGTCAAGGACCTGTTTGTTTGATTAGCATTGCATTTCTAGCAATTCCTTGGACTCAAATTTGAAGGGGACACATAACTAGACTTGGACTCAACTCCGGTCCAGGTTAAAGACCTATAATCATACCCGAAATTAAACTTAAGATCAAACTAGACCTAGATTGAAATAAAGGACTTGGACCTGGACCCAAATCAAGATGAAAGTAAATTATATACTGTTATAAATAACATATTTAAGTACATGTATAATGTTTTTATAATTTTATAAAAAAATTTAGAAATCTTGTCTGTTCTTATTCCTCTTATTATTACATCTTATGAGGAGGAAATAACTGTTTTCTACTGGTAATATGAATCCGATTCTATCTTTTCATATCATTACATGTCATGTTTATGAGTTTGTTGTTCGAGATTTCTAGATTTGTTTTGTGGGGTTGGTTTTTATTTTGAATTGGTTGATGCAAGACATATGAATTTGAGCATGGGGGGCTCTTTTTGGCCATTTATTTATGTGGGATTTGGGAAAGTTGATATCTTTTATTTGTTGGTTTGATTCATGTGCAAGTTATTTGGGTGATTATGGTGGATTTTGCAACTGAGTTTCTTCTCTTGTGGGGGGTTTTGAATTGCGACTTAGAATGGATAATGTTGTGTTGGGTATTTGTTAAGGTGGTGATTTTGGAGGATTGGAATTGTATTTGGGATTTTCTATGTTGGTTTGATGGTGGGAAGTTGAATCCATTTTTCTTATTCTTCTACAAGGATTGGGGAAAGTTTCACTGGAGATGCTTTTGGATGCGAAATACTTGGATCTAGTGAATTTGGGATGGGTTTTTGTGATGCAGGGGACCTCTGAATTGGTTTCTGACTGTGTTGGTGGTGCATTTTAAGTTGATATTTGGGTTTTTATTTTATAGGATAATATTATGTTTTGTTGGATAAGATGGGATTGAATTTAATGGCTTTGTTGTGTGACCTTCATTCCTTAACTTGAATGCAATGACTTTCGGTCTTTTTACCCTAATTGTACTCTTTTAATGTGGGGTTAAGTCGGGTTTTTCATTACTCATTATCTAATTGCTTAGAAGATGATGTGCTACTTGGATTGTTTTAAAAGGTAAAGTGCCCATGTTGGCTTTGTTCAGTTTTAACAGTAAGCAGATTCTGCCATGACACTTCTAATATTCAAACCAATAATATAAATGAGCCTTCTTTTATGGTACCAAGTAACAATTATCCACTTGTAGGTGCTCAATGAACTTGTTGTTTGCATTTAGAGGAAAAATTATCAACATTAAAGTGAATGGAAGTTTCTCTTATGAGATAAAACATCAAAGTGAATGAAGGACTTATGCTTTGATGTTTTTGGGACTGCAAAGGGGAAGAAGGACCCAAGGGCAGTGAAAGGGAACAGAGGTAAATGTTCTCAACGTTTTAGATGGGTATAATCCATTCTCAATATTTACTCATCTGTCTGTAGATTCTTATATGTACTTTAACCGTATGTTTATCTCCATGCCTTTTTTAGAGTTTAGCATTATGAACTTGAAACTTTATTGATTCTTCATGAAGTAGAATTCTGTAGACGGGAATAATTTTTTCTTGAATTCTAAAATGGTGATAGCCAAATGCAGCCCAAAAGCTTTCAGGTTTTGTTCTATATTGTTGGAGCAGTTCGTTTCTAATTTTTGTATTGATAAACAGAACTATTGGATGAATTGCCTGGCAAAAGGAAACATGAAGAAGCCACTGATGTCTCTTATGACTCTTCCCTTGATGATGAAGATGGGCTGGAGGTAATTATGGTTTTCATTGGTATTTTATCCTTTCCATATGGTCCCCAAACTATCTTCTGATAAATTAAGTTGTGGGCATATAGAATATTAACATGCTTGCCATGCATTGTGAAATGTCACATTAGTGAGATGTCAGGAAACAAGTGAAATCTCACTAGTTTTGAAAATTAGTGAGATGTGTTAATTGGAAGAGGAAACTAGTGAGACCTCACTAGTTTTCTTTAATTTCATTTGCATTGTGTTTTCTCTTATTTGATCGTGTTAAAGCTTAGACTGATATGGAAATATTTGAGGTCTGATTTTCATTCATGGTTCTACCAGTAGATCTCCTGTATGGGTTAGGATTAATCAATGCTAATGGAGCCAACAGCTACAAAAAATTTAAGGCATATAACTAATATGATCTTTGTCTTTAAACTAATTTATCATTGATCATTGGAGTGTATTAGCATTCCAAACTTTAAAAGAGTGTATTAGCAGAAGTATCAACTGATTCCCTAGGGACAAGATAGAGTACGATGCTGATGCAATGTTATGAAAAATTTTAGAAAATATGATATGGGTACAGATAGGATACGTTACATAAACATATCTACGCTTAACAAAAAGAGAGAAGCATCCTACTACGTATAACCACAAGAATGGTTAGAAACATTTTATTTTCTCATACATTTATTTTGAGTTGTGTGCTTCATAACATGTTAAATAATTACATTTTTTTTTTGTTGTGATTTTATACAGGTAGGTAACTATCGATCAAGATGGAGTTACTTTTTGTCAGTTAACCAAGATGACCAAGATGGAGTTGAAGACTTTTTGTAGTTAACTGGAACACTTGTTTTGAATTATTTTTGTCATTTGACACGACACACCGTGTATGGATGTTTTGTAGTTATGCTAAAACTATTAACTTTAAAGTGTTTATTGTTGAAGGATGAATATTTTGAAGGGTTGTGAACTTGGATGATAGAATGTTGACTTGTTGGATATTTGATTTGAATGATATTTTGCGTCTTTGTGGTATAAGTTTTGCTAATGGGTGTATCTAGATACAAATATTTGAAACTTTGTAAGCAGGTGCGAAATGATAATTTGAGTGGCACAAATATTTTGATTATGTTTTTTTGTGACAAAAAGTGTATGTCACCCTTGTGTGCCAACCTGGTAATATTATCGGTGACACGCATTCGGTTGTCAGGGTATATATTTTCAGTGACAATTCTTGTCACAGAATATCTCTTTTCTATGGCACCCGCATTGTTGTCACCATTGCTTTCAGTGACACCCTACTATGTCACGGAAAATCTTTCTTCCATGACACCATATTTTTGTCACTGTTGACATCATTCCATAACAAGTGCATGAACTTTGTCACCCTTGACTTTTAGTGTCATGGATACAATGACGCCCTCATCCCATGTCACCAAAGATAATAGGTGACAAAAATTGGGCCTTCGGTGACATTTTTTCGTGTCACCAAACATGTTTTTTCTTGTAGTGATGGTTTGTTGCACGAGCTAAGTGCATCAGAGATTCCTGTGAAAGTGAGTTAGGATTTTTTTATTGTCTTCTGCAAATAGTTAGTTTTCTTTTATTTTGCTTGGAACTAGCAAAATGTAGGTTTGGGGGTGTGATGAGTTCACAAAAGATACACTTTCATAGGATTATTTTATGAGTTTTCAAAGATAAAAGAACTCAAAACACTATTTTTAGCATAAAAATAATAAATTTACTCCCCATCATTATTTGCTCATATCTTTCCATTATATATGGTCATTTGTATGCATTTATATGAGTTCCAATGACTTCCATAAAAAATATGTTCGAAAATGCTCTCAATTATGTAAATTTTCTTTGTAGGTGTTTATTGAAGATTAATTTGAATATTAAAGTAGAGATTCAAGAGTTAAAGAGAGTAAGGATAAGTTTGGACGACAATTGGATGAAGAAATGAAAAGGTTAGGCCAATAATAAGAAGAAAAATGAAAGACCTGGTTTGGTATTTTGACCATATTTTTTTATTCGGGTGTCCGATTGAGGTGATCTCAGAAGCATTGGAAAGCTTCTTCTAAGATCTACAAATCATACTTCACAATAGCTTTCTTAATTCAGACGTTTCAGGGGTCAAAATCACACATCAATCTGGGAACTATTTTCTAACATGAGAATCACATTCATATGTTCATATTTCCATTCTTGTGAAGTCCCACATTGGAAAGAAATCAAAGAGAGCAAGGCAAATGTTTTTATATAAGGAAGGGAGCTTTAGGCATTATCCACACAAGCAAGGAGAGCCTCCTCCTCTTTACTTAAGCTATTCATGTAATTGAGAGCAATTGTAGGGAGAAAGTGAGGAAAGCTTTGTAAAAATTGAAGATTTGTAATGAAAGCTTTGTCTTCACCAATGGGTGGCTAATCACTTTGATTGGATCTTCTAGATGAAGCTAAGTTAACACTATTCCTTTTATTTATGCTCTTAACTCCCTTTCTTTATGTACTTAACATGTTAGAATAGATGTTTCTTCATTGCAATGTGCTACGTTACATGCTTATTTTCTATCATAGCATTCTTTTTACTATCTATGCTTAGGTTTGATAAATCATGCTTAGGAGTTAATATCTTTTGATGGTTTATTCTTACTTTTGATAGATAGTTATTAGGAATCTTTTCTTTTATGAAGGGAAGGAAGTCTTAGCTATTGATTGTTAATTTCTATCTTAGAGCTTTAAAGTTATATTTTTCAAATAAATGCATTGATTTGTCATTAGATTTGAGTGTTTGTTTGGAAAAAGAGAAGAGCATTAGTGTTGGATTATTGTTACTTAGTGGATTCTAGATGGTTCAATCTATCCATTAGTATTGCTTGTTGTTTTGATTTTACACAATTTTAGCACACTTATTTTCATCTCCATCCATTCATCCCTATCTTACTCACTTGTTATTAGCTCATTTCCATGGATGTTTTTATTTTCTTTTTATCTTGATCTTTCACTTATTGTTTTCACACACTTACTCATTTGATCTATCTAACATTGCTCATTTGTTCTTGTTATTAACCTTGTTATTTTTCTTTTGTCATTAACTTTGTTACTAACTTGTTACTAACCTTATTCTCACTTAAGTTCTTCTATTTCTACCAACATCTCTTTGTTATCTAGTTTCTTGTTTTCTTTTAGTTTGCATTTTTTATTTCCCTTGTTATTATCTTGTTTCTTCTTTTCATTGTTTTTGTTATCTCCATTTCCATTTGTTTGCTATATTTGAATTGATACTCATTTTCATTTATAATTGTTATTTTCCTTATAACGATCCTCGTGGGAACGGTATTCAGACTTCCATAGTCTATATTACTTGAGACAACCGTATACTTGCGGAAATTTTCGCCATCATTAACTCTAATTCCAATTAAGAACAATCACCACAGAGAGAAAGAGACACAAAGTTTACACGTGGAAATTAAAACCCTACTCAGGAAAAAACTACTGGCCTTATCGTCTAGGCCAACAGACGAAACCAAGCACTATAAATCGAAAGTTATAAGAAAAATCACAACTTTTTCCCAGTTACAACTCAACCTAAGGATTGCTTTGATCTTGTCGACTACTCATCGTACACCTTCACCGTGCTTGAACCAACCAGCTTGAATGCCTCTATAAGATGAATTTACTGCGAAAGACTAGGAAAAAAAAACTCCAAAGACTCAAAACTTCAGCACAAAAACTTGATGAAGCTTTGGAGAATAAACAATCTCTTAATATATGATCTTTAGGATTTGGATGGGAGAGAGGTGCCCTAGAATTGAAAGAGGAAAGCTATAAATAGGCTTGAATTCGTGCCTCAAGACTTGTAGAGCAATTAAGACTCAAACTAGTATTCTGACACAAATTAGGAAGTGGTTTCCATATCAGGATTATAATTCAGCACATGGTCCACTCAAGCGCAGGAGGGGTTTGCTTAAGCAGATGAGGTTCTATCTCTGGAAAAGTTGCTCCTCGCATATTCGGGTCCAATGCATGATGGGTCCACTTGAGCGCTTGACATTCAGTGTGAGTCAACTCGAGCGGGGGTGGATCATTCGCTCAAGCGCCCATAGTTTTTTCTATTTTCTTGGTTTTTCTTCTTTAATCTTCAATTTGGGCAGTCCATCTATAAAATACGTTATACATTGAATTTCTGATTTTATCCATTACCCAATAAATTAGCCAACACCCAAATAAACCTTACACTCTCACCCTTTGGGAATTTATGGACAAAACACCTAAATACAAGAAAAATTCTACTAAGACAATATAACCCGATCAACAAAATTCAAGAAAACTTTCTTTAGCTCAGCATTATCTTGCAATATCTTTTCTTCAGTTCAGCCCTGCAAAACCTATTCACGAAAATTTGAAAAAAGATCAAGCGTGAAATCTTGAAAATTAAAATTAATTCTAAAGTCTAATCAATAATATAATTAGCTTGTCCAGCAACACTAATCAACACGTGAAATCTCATGAGCTATCTCAGCTTCTCCCCATTTTTGTTCAGAATTGGCAAAGTTTGTCTCATGTACTGCCCCTAAATCAGATAATTTATATCCTCAATAAAAAGATCCATTGAAGCAACACTCAATCAAGCCAAAAATAGAAAATCCTCGACGATTAAACACAATAATTTGCTATGCATGAGGCAATCCAATTTTTGAGGAATTTGATATGTGTCTATATTGTGTACAAGACAATCTCAGGTGAAAAACAAGAAGAAATCATAGATCGACCAGAAATCAACATTCATCCGGTACAAGAATATCACACCTTTCAAAAGCATTTGATCTAATCAGCAAAAAGATGTGAAGCTCCCCCTTAATGTCACACTTTCTTTTATTATTATTATTATTATTTTTATTACCCCAATTCAATATTTTTTCATGAACTTCTCGACCTATAAAACTGCTCAAGTTCGAGTGTTCATTTTTTGTAGAAAATTTGAACCCTATAGGATAGGCACAAATAAGATCTAGGGAGTAGACCTAGTCATTATTCAGATCTGTTACGTCGGTCTACGAAAATCTCTACGCACTTTGGGTCACATATAGATATAGGCATTAAGAAAAGAGAGCATAGGAAAGTGGGAAAATCAAAACCAATGCTCCAAACAAGTGGAAAACCACTGAGACCATGAATCCTATCAATCCTAGTGTCACATTGATCCTAAGTGAGTGTCCAAGTAAGTCATCGTGTACTTGTGGACACGATCAAAATCCTTAAATCGTGAATAAAGAAATTCAGCTCTAAAGCCTAGCAACTCAAAGTGTATCACATGCTAGATAATCTCAATATCAGCTTGAAAAAGTATGCATGTGCAAGCCAAAACTCAATTGGAGGATTAGGTTTGTAGGCCAATGCCTAGACGCTTACGGAGAAAGGGATCAACCTTAGTATTCTCAATTGATTTAGTTAGTGCAGTGTGTACCACATTACATCATATGTCAGACTTATGAATCCAGACAGCCTTAGGTATCATTTGGAAAGGGGGGGGGTGCGGTGCGAAGAGGAGGGAAAATGGAGGGAAAATGAAAAATGAGGGTGTTTGGGAAGGGGAGGGAAAGTGGGGGAGGGGAAAATGGAGGAAAAAGAGTGTGGGGCCCACACAAAAATTTTCCCCCAAATAGGGGGGAAAATGAGGGCAAAGAAGGGGAAAAGGGGGGGAAATACTTAAAATGCCCTTTTTTCCAATTTGAACTTTGCCCAAGTAAGGATAAAATGTCTTTATCCCTCCTATCTCACAAACAAAACAAATTATACTTTTTCACTTTTCTCCCCCACTTTTTGACTTTCCAAACAAAAGGAGATAAAATTAATCTCCCCTCCCTCCCTCCCTTCATTTTCCTTCCCCCTCAAATTTTCCCTCCCTCCCTCCCCCTTCCCAAACATAGTGTTAGTCTTAACCAGTTGAAAAGAAGAAGAATTCTCCCTCTATTTTTCCTCATATGATTTATCATCTTAGTGCAGTGTGGTCTAATGTGACCTTTGATCCCATAAAAGTGACAAGTGGGTTTAGATTCAGGCTTTTGCACATTCTTATAAATAGCATTCACATATTTCCTGGATTGACCATTATTAGTAATGGGTGTCATGAAAAAAATAGTGGGTCCTTGAACAAATATAGATTTACCTTTGTCTCTTGATGATGAAGCTCCATAAGTCTAGCCAATTACAGTTTTTTACGAGTCAGTCTTTTGGCTTCCAAGAATTTCACCAAGCTTCTTGGGCCTTTTGTTCATTCAATTCAGAGATGCCTTTGCAATCGACAGTTCAGACATTGCCATCTTCAGCTTTCCTCTTAAATCTTCCTTTTCACCTTTATAGCCACTCAACTCTTTCTTCAAATTCTCCATCTCAGATTTTGCTTTCACCTCTTGCTGCGTCAACACCTCAGTCTCCTTACTTGCAATAATCAGATTATTAGACAATATTATATGCTGATCTTCTAACTGGCTTAGCTTAGCACGTGATTCTTCCTGTTGTACAATTAGAGAAGACTCTTGAGATTCCATTTCTTTCAACTTTAATTATTTTTTCTTATTGATCTTCGATGTGCATATGTAATCTTGCAACAATTTTTTGTAGGCAGTTTTCCAATCTTTTTCTTCATCAGATAAATCATTTAAATCGTCAGTGAACTTGGATTCTCTATCAGATGAGCACTGCATAGAAGAAACAATAGACAAAGCCATGAAAGCAACGCAATTTTCACATTCATTATCCGAAGATTCAGGCTCACTCTTTTCCTTGTCTGTATCCTCTTCCCAAGAAACATAAAAGAATTGCCTTTGCTCTTTTCTTTTCTTTTGGCACACTTTGTAGGAGTGTATCCATAACCTTGAGATTCATAATATTGGATAGGCTTTGAGGATCTTTTAGATGGGTTCTTTTCAGATTTTGGCACAAATTTTCCCTTTGTGAGTGCCTTATAATTTTGTGAATCCTTTTTAGCCTTTTTTATTCTTCCACATCTTCTTGAATTTTTTAACGAAGTGTTTCTCAAACTCAGCGTCATTCGAAACGTCACACTATGATTCAGAATCACTATTCACAGATTTGGAAGACTTAAGAGCAATTTCCTTACCATTCTTACTCTAACAATGGTTGGCTTCATATGTCTGCAAATTTCCAACTAATTCTTCCACAATGAGGGAATTCAGATCTTGGTACAACTCAATGGCAACTACCTTTGGACGAAATCCTTATGGGAGAGACCTCAATATTTTCTTGACAATTTTCGGCTGAGGTATATGTTCACCCAAATTAAAACTTGAGTTCACAAATTTACTCATTTTAGAATTAAACTCATCAAAAGTTTCAAAATCTTTCATCTGAATCGTCTCAAAAGCGGTTGTCAAGTTTTGCAATTTGGTTTACTTGACAGTGTCAATTCCCTCATGAACAGTCCTTAGCAAATCCCATGCCGCCTTGGCATTAGGGCACACAGAAATCCTATGAAATTTTGTTGGGGTAACTCCGTTGTAAATTGCATTAAAGGCCTTATTATCGTAATTAGACTTCGTCTTCTCAGCATTGGTCCAATGGGCTTTGGGTTTCGATTTAGTCTGCCCATCTACAACATCAATGGGATCAGTATATCCATCATGAACGATGTCCGAAACCCGATCATCAATAGGCCTGAGCAAAGCAATCATCCTTACTTTCCAGTAAGCATAATTGGAACTGTCTAAAAGTGGGGACTTGGTAATAGACGTTCCTTCTCTATTGAAATCCATTAGAGAACTCTGATTTATAAAACATATAATAGCTTAGTGCAACCCGCTTTGATATCACTTGAAAATTCGACTTTAGCACAGGCTTATGTCCCAATAAACAATTTCTCTATTAGATTTTCAAACTAGTGACATTCTGTGTGTGTCTGCTCGAGCAAGGGTAGAGCATCCGCTTGAGTGCCCATAGTAACTTTCCACCCCCGCTCGAGCGCCCATAGTAACTTTTGTTTTGTTGATTTTTCTTCTTTAATCTTCAATATGGGCAGTCCTTCTATAAAATACGTTAAATATTGAATTCCCAATTTTATCCATTACTCAATGAATTGGCCAACACTCTCCTCAACAGATAAAAACTCTACTATCTAATTTTACAAGAAAGATAAAGATAAAAAAGTGTACTTAAAAAAGGCAGAAAAACAAAATGTAGATAAATCATTTACATTTAATGCATCTACATTTTATCTCGTAACTTCTTGAATCGGGAGGGCGTATAAAACCAAGAGAAATTCACAGCGCCAAACACAAGCAGTGGAACACTGCATCCCACGCATAATACTGCAATAGCCAACCACCAGCTTTGATCGGACAGCACCACGTACAAGGCTGATGCGAATGCAACCGCTGTTCCACTGACCGCAACCCATAACAAGGCGATGCCCACACGCATAGCACTCACCAAGAAGGCTGGCTCACCCACCAAGGTATAGACCATAAAGAAAGCCACTGTCAGAGAGCTGCAGAAGGCCACAGTATCTGACAGCACAAAGGCCTTTAGTGCAGTTCTTCTTATAAAGACAGGGAGGCCTTCTCCCGGGTCATTGTTCTTGTACCCGCCTGGAAATGTGAAAGCAGAAGCAAAAGTGATTGTGGCAATCAGTGCCGCAACAACTGATATTGTATTGGCCAATGATCTCAGGTCTGAGCTCATGAGATCTGGGCTCAAGAGAAATAAGAATCGTCTCCGACCATGAGCCATCATCTTCACCCATGCTAATGGACTGTGTACAGCTCCACCAAAAATGAGTGTAATTTTGATTGGATTCTGCCATGCAAAATTTTTAATCAATAAACTCGTGCCGGAGAGTCAGAAAAAACTTCCAAAAGAAGTTGACCTCCATGACAAATACAAAATATCATCATCACCACACCCTCGTCTTCTACAGCTAAAAACAAGATACTTACCTATATAATTTGAACAGCATATCAACTCCATAAAGTAAATTTGTGGATTTAATTCTTCTACTTGAACCTATTCAACATCATGTAGACAAACCTATACTGGTGACATGCATTTCTCACTGATTTGCTGCACGACAAGCATGGGCCTCGTACCATTAACTTTTTATTTTTTCAGACACTGGCGGAAACCCGGCCGGATGGAGGGGGTGCCTTCTACTTAAGAGAATTTTATAATTTTTACATATGAACCCCTTAAAAAAAAAAAAAAGGGAAAACAGCAGAATACGTATATGGACTTTTGATATTTTACAGAGTACCTCCTATACTTTGGTATTTTGTACTAAACATACGTGTAGTTCTAATTAACATGCAAAATGAACGGATTATGTTAATATTAACATGTAGGTCGTATAAATTGTGTCTGGTGCATACTGGCGGCAAATTATTCGCCCCAAAAGACCTTTTGCCCCTGCACCTAGTAAGGAGGCTTGATGATGACCAGGAGGAGGCTTAAGCAGAGTGTGTACATGGTACTGTTTGGGGAGTCAAATTTCAAAGTACAAGGCATGCAATACTTAAATGTAATTCTTACTATATGTAAATGAGTAAGGAGACTGTTAAGATCTTCAATCACAACCGTAGGCAAGTCAGTTTATGCATAAATCAGTGCTCATGCTCCTATGCATTTCCCAAGTTAGCTTTAGCATGCATGTGACAGTTGTTTTGTTCTTTAGCATAACTCATTACAGGTTACAGAAAATCAGATTATGGCATAAACATATTGCAAAAGCAATCTGTTTCCAAGGATCAAATGGGGCAGGTAACCAGATTTGCAGGGATCCAAAAGCGCCCTTGCTTTCGCAATTTCAGGGCAACCAGTTTTGTCCATAAAAACACCCAAATCAATGTCAAGACATCTTTTCTTTCACAAGACACAGCTCCCTCATACATTATCATCTTTAATGGCAGACCCTTTTAAGAGCTTACAGGGTTTATATAGGGAAAACAACATCCCCCCAATTTGGGTAATCGCAAAAGCACAATTAGTGACCCCTCACTACAAGAAAATCAGTATAGAAAATAAAAAATAAAAAAAATAAAAAAAAAAGACATTGAAGAAGAAATTTGGCATCAAAAACCTCATCATCTACATATGGGACCATGATCAAAAGTACCAAAAATTATAGAAAGATAGAGAAGACCCAATAAAACCCACACACACACACACAGCTGAACGGGCTGGTACAAATGTGCCCCACATGCCTAACTCGATCAAGGCCCTTAATGATGGTACTTAATTTGAGTTGGATTTGAAAGAGATTTCAAAGGAGATCTGTGGAAAATGTGGAGAAACAAGACTTAAGAAATGTGAGATCTGGAGGTGCTATTTGAGGAATCGACTTCAAAGACAAAAACACCAGTGATTATGGTTAGGGGTCATGAGATATAGGTTTTAGGAGGGATTTGATCAGATCAGAGGGAAATGTGAAGAGAAAAACCAAAGAAACAAGGAGGGGGATGGAGAGAATGGGAACATGGATTTGTATTTGGGATTTCAAGGTCGAGGTTGGATGCCAAAAAATGGGTTTGTAAAAGATTTTGAAATGAAATTAATGGAAGGAGGTAGGGGTGGGAGAGATTTGAGTGAACTTGTGTGGAAAATATTAATTTGAAAGGGGGAGATGGGAAGAAGGAAGAAGGAACCCTGGGAATGTGGAAAAGGGGAGAAGGGAATGGAATTCATCACCTCATCACCTCCAAAGTCGCCAACGAAGAAGAACCCTAGCCGCAAGCAAAAGAGGGGAAAATGAACAAAACAAGGCCAAGAGATATCTTATATATGGAGGGGTAAATTCGTCATCCCTTTTTTCCGTCACGGCCGTCTCAATTTGCATCGTGGTTTAAAATACAAGTAAGTTTAGTACAAAATACCAAAGTACGAGGGGTATTCTGCAAAATGACTAAAGTATATTTAGGTATTCTGCTATTTTCCCAAAAAAAAAAAAAAAAAACTACTGCAAATATGGAAAGCTACATGCAATAGTTCCCTCGAAGAATTCCTGAGTCCACCCATGTTTTCATGTGTATAATAATATATATATATATATATATACATTCGAAATGCCTAACGGAAACTCGCCTTGTTGGCGCTTTTTTTTTTTTTTTTTTTTTTTTTTTTTTTTTTTTTTTTTCTTATAGTAGTTATGATGGTATGATGGGTGGGAAGCCAAAACTTGAACCTGCTGTAAATTCAAGTTGGTCAAGCTCTATAAACTTTCATCTTGCCCAAACTAGAGCAAACTTCTATAAAACCCGTGCCTAATAGGGGAGGGTTGGACCGGGTCAAATCTATGTCTGAATCAACCCATTTCCATCCCAGTCCATAGCAAAGAGGCAAAAATGAGTTCCCTCTTTACGGACAATGGAATACCCAATTACCTATTGACAATACAGACAGACTTGAGCCAGTGCACAAAATAATACCTGTTTGAAACGAAATCCGTTTTCATTAACATCCACAGGTGTGAGGCCCTGCTTGTTGGTGATTCTCCCGCTAGCTCCGTTTATTTGTAAGACCATAACCATGCGAAGGAATTGAATCTTAACTGCAAGATGTAAGGGTGTGTTTCCATCACTGTCAGGTTCATTTATCAGCACCTTGAACTCGGGCAATTCCAGTAAGAACTTTAGCATGGGAAGGTTGCCATTCATCACAGCAACGTGAAGTGCGTTTCGGCCCTTTCGGTCCAAAATCTCTGCTACGCATGCGTTAGAGCTAAGTATATCTTTCACCATTTGAAACTGGTGGCCATCTTTAACAATAATATGCAGAGGTAAATTGCCGTCGTTATCAGCAACATAAACAAGTGAAGGGTTCGCTGATACAAGTGCGACAAGGTTTGTACGGTGGCCAAGCGCTGCGGCATAGTGTAAAGCTGTCTTTCCAAAACGGTCCACTCGTTCCATGTCTCTACGTTCAAATTTGCTCAGCAGAATCTTCACAATCTCTGACATTAGAGAAACGAGAGAGAAAAAAAGTCACTAATCCATGTCACTAATGCATAAATGGAACATAACTAGGACACCAATTAAAGCTCTGTAATAATCTAGTACACACAGTGGACACGAATTTTACAGTGTGCTCACCACCTGGAGAGATCCTCGATCGATCTGAGCTTATTAGTTTCTTTTATTTTTTTCATTTTTATTTTGGTGGAACTGCTGCGATCTCACGTTTGTAAGTAGAAGACTACTTCGCTAGCAAAAAAAGTCTCTTTCAGATAGTATATCCCAATCCAAACTCTGGTAATGGTTATGCTTTAAATGATCATTGGTGTTTACCAACAACTTAGTTCAATGTGCCCCCGTATAGGTGGGCCATACAATTCTTAACAGCAAGATCTTTAACATTATCAGAGTGATTAACCATGCAAGTGCGCCACATGTGGCAGATGAGCTACACGAACTCTTAACATTTTATTACCTCTAGGTTGTGGTTTAGTAAAAAACCTCCAAACATTAGGGTAACATTAATGAGAATATTTTCCCATTGAAACATTGAGAGCTTGATATCTCTGGCCATTTAGTAATAATTAGGTTTGTTTCAGATCCTTCTTTTTTTTCATTCAAGAAAAAAGTTTTAAAATCTAATTGGAGTATTATATATATAATTCTTTCTCTTTAAAGTTGGATATCAGTTGCAAGAAGGAGGCTTGATTTTGTCTTGATTCTCAAATATCCACAGGCCACATAAGCAAATCATAACAAACACTAACACACATCTTTTTTATTTTAGAATAAAGCGACTTTTTTTTGGTAAAACTAACACATCTCTTAGGACAATGTCTAAAAAAAACGTCCCTTCTCAATCCTTAAAACACATCCACTCACATCTCTTGGACACATCTCTTGAAGGCATCTTTAAAAATAAGTGCCCCTTTTTAATGCTTAAAACAAATCCATTGCTCCTCTCATTTAATCCATACGCATCCAATAGTGTTTTATATGTGTTCGGATCTTGTCTAGAAATCCAAGGATGGAGGTCTTGATGTCATTGAAACCTATGTCTTCTAGAGCCTTCACGAATCATGAATCTGTTTGAAATCGGTAATCTTCTCTCTTTCAAAATTATTTCTATCTTCCAAAAAAAACAAAAAACTATAATCATCCAAAATGAATAGGCGAACATGACTTGGCATGATAGATATAAAATTTGTTCTCACTTCATCGTGATTATGCGTGTTCAAAAATAGAAGACAGTGTGGAGATCATGTGAGATCATTCACCCCGTCCAAGCATCTATATTAATTCTAACTTAATCTAGATATTAATTTAAATTTATAAATCAAATTACGCAGGATTTAACCCTGCATTGCACGGGGCTTTCGGCTAGTGTGTATATATATATATATATATTTCTTTTAGGTCTGCTTTAGATTAAATAAAATAAAAAAATATGATATAAACCGTAATAAAAATGGAATTCTAACTGATTTTAGGCATGGGACTAGAAAACATAAAAAATCAGTACATATCATAGCACAAACCCACTCCTAAACACTCCCCCTTGTAGGTGAAACTTGTGGAACTTGAAGGGTGCTCATTCCGCCGACACATATTTTTTCAGTGCAAAGTCATTTCTCTTAGGATTTCTAAACTTTGATCTATATTAAATTTTCTTAGCTAAATACTCCTATCATTACATTGGGCTGTTCGTTGAGGGGGTATAAAATCTCTTTCTTTAAAGTTGAGTTCAAATGAAACAGTCTCATTCTCAATCCTCCACAGGCCACATCAGCAATGCATATACGTCAGCCTTCTGCTCACAAGCAGGTCTCCTGGTGGAACGACCTTTCACATGCTTCTCCTTTACAAAAGAAAACGAAATAGAAAAAAAAAGAAAATTCCTATATACACCCACCCTATTTAATATTTACACCCACGCTATCCTTTGGGTATGAATGACCTGATCTGACATGAGGGAATGGGAGAGCACTGATGTGATGGTGGATGTGATTATGTGACCACTTGGAGTCCGGAACCCCTGTTTCTTTGAAACAGGGGTTACTGTTTCGCCCAATCATGTCAGCAGCGCCAACTCATCCACTCTAACATAAATAATGAAAATGGATTTTTTATAAATTAATCAAATCATGCAGGGGTTTCTCCTACATATTGAAAACTAGAATCCCAAAAGAAAGTCAACCAGAGCTTTCTCGTCTTCGCTCTCCCTCTTCGACGCAGGTTGGCTGGTGCGGAGAAGCACTGGATGAAGCAGACAGCGCAGCGACGCGGACGAGGAGTGGAGGAGGAGGGCTTCATCGAGCCCTTCTCATGGCGTTTTGTAATCACCTGATTCGATGTTTAGGCCTTGAAATTCATGGCCGGAGATAATGCAGAATGGGATCTTTTCTGCTGAGATTGGGGTTTGGAGAGGGGATTTCAAGGGTTTTGCTGTTTTTTCTTGAATGAGTTTTGATTGTAGGAAGAGGTTTTTCTTCTGTTGAATTAGGATTTTTCGGAAGGGAGATTCTAGGTTCTGCTTTTGGCTTGAAGGGTTTTGATTGTAGGAAGCAGGGGGCCTTTTTCTGCAGAAACAGTGAGAGAGGGAGACTGAGGAGAACCACGAAGAGGAAGATAAATTAACCAATTCCCATCCCTGAAAGTTGCTAGCAAATGTAAAACAAAGGCGAATTGTAAAACAAAAAAGCAAAGAATTTGATTGGGGCCATTTTATACCGCCAAACCATCTCACACTAATCACAGTCAAATCTATTTGTCCTATCACTCATTGGTGTGATGGATCTACAACCGTCAAAAAGTAGCAGTTGTACGTTTACACCCACCTATTACATAGCATAGCCACCAGAGTGGGTGCAAATATTAACACCAAAAAATAAACCCTTAAGGGCCCGTTTGGTTGGAGGAATTTGGAGAATTCATGTCTGGTGGAATTTGGAGAATTTAGAATGCTGGAATTCAAAATGCTGCTAAATTCATTCTGAATTCTAATTCTCCGTTTGATTCGTTAGAAATTCAAGCCTGAGAATTCAATATACACTGAATTCCTGAAATTCTCTGTTTGGTAATTTACAAGGATTTATGAAAAAAAAAAAAAAAAAGGTATGTAAGGAAATCAGAAGTTTTTTGGAACATTAATTCACATCCATAAAAGGAAATAAGAAGGTTTTGTTTTCAATAATATCACAATAAATTTTAGCTAACAGTCGCGACGAATTAATACCTTCCATTGAGTGCTGTCGCCACTGAGGTAAAAAATGATCCAAGTCACCTATACAAGCACAAATTACATTAATCATATAGTCAAAATCAGCTATACAGGCACAACTAACATTTTCTACTAGAAATGAGCTCTAAGTATGATGAAAACCTTATGATGATTGGGATTTGTCTATGACTTTTGCAACTGATATAACACAAGAAAAACCTCGACAATCATAATGAAGTTCTCTACCTTCTTCATGGCACTTATCCATTCTCACCATGGATTCATCCAAACACTTTTTACTCAATTTTAAATATTAGCACTAACTCCATTACTCAATTTAAACTAAGGAATAGGACAGTTAGAGTAATAGAATGAAAAAGAGGATGCAACCAGAGCATAGCATTATCAATTCTTCAATTGTGTACAGAAATCTAAGATACTGATGATCACCATTAAAAATCTCCTTATTCAGCTCAAAAGACACTTTTAAATTAATCCGAAGAGAAATGAGAAGACCCGGTTAAACTATACTTCTCACATGCTCTAGACAAATTCCATAGAATCCAACGAACTATAACTAAAATAACAAGTCTATCAAGAATTCCATGAGAGAGAATCCAAAGAAATATATTTAAAAGGACCCAAGTCTGTCCAGACTTCCATAGACTTCCATGAGGGAGAATCCAAAGCACTATAGTTAAACTAAAAGAACCCAAGTCTATTAAACTTCAGATAGAGAACACCCAATGAATAAAATAAGGTGGAGATCAGTCTAAACCTCATATTTGTATTTGTAGATTAGTGTATATATATATATATATATATATAAAACCCTCCATCAAATAAAAAGCACCCAAACACATCAATACTCAATGATTCAAATGGATACATATATGGTCAATACAAACCTCATGTTGCAAACAAACATAAAATCCAGCCTTCAAACCATAAGAAAGCTGAATACAAGAGCTGGTATAACAGTTGGAAGGTCCTCATTGTCACAACACAGTCATGTTAATCTTTATGTAGAGAAAAAACCCACAAACCTCAAAACTAATTTCAGGAGAGAAAAAAAAAAAAAAAACCCAAAAACATATCTGGACCCAATCATTCAAATGACAAAACAAAATCTTCAAGAACAGGAAAAAAAGAAACGGGGTCTATTTAAGAAAAAGAATGAAAAACAAAGGACAAATGAACCCATCATGATAACCCCCAACACCCAAAATTTCATGAAAAACCAGAAAATCCACCCAAAAGATCATAGAAAACCCAGAAGTCAGAACCCATATCAGATAAACAAAAATAGAAAAAACCCATATCAAATCCAGTTCAATCACATCGGGGGTTGTTGACTCGGTGGGAGACGCCATCGTTTGCGTTGGAGTGGTGGTGTTGGTGTTGATAGCTCATATGTGATAGAAACGCCATTAAAGGCCTCTCTCTGTGCAATTTTTGGACCCTAACGGGGTCCAATGCCCCCGATGCCGAAAACATGGGTCCGCCCCTGATTATACACCGGGTATCATCACTCTATCACTTCTGATAGCGAAGAAGATGGTCTTCAACAGAGAAGAAGACAATGATAGATACAGAAAATGTAATAAAATCACATAAGGAATATGACCATTGGAGAAAACGGAACTCCCACTCGAATGTCCCTCTTCTTACAAATTCCAAATGCTAGATGAGCTCTGGGCATTCCAAATGCTTGCTTTTTGACTTTTTAAATGCCAGCATTACAACTTTTTCCAATATCAGTCCAGCCAAACATAGCATTTCTGACATAAATGACTGAAATGCCCGACCACCTGAATACTGGCCAGAAATGCTGGGTAAACAAACAGGCCCTTAAGTCTTTTCATCCTCAGAAGCCAGATTATTGCGCAGAAGCTCCCTGAGCAACGCAAGTTAAAGCAATCAATCGCTCTGCAAATGCCTCGGACTCATCTATCCATTTGAGGGCCCACTCTGCTATTCTTGCGACGCAGGGGATGGTCTCAACTGCGTGAAAAAGGCGGTCTTTTTCTGCAGGGTCTTTGATGTAGGATCCAAGGAGGAGGCTGCACATTAGGAGGCGGCTGCGCATTTCGGAATGGATGTTTTCTATGGCGATTTGGAAGCTGTAGAAGGCCCGAGCTTCTTCTACCTGGACTTCTTTCATGAACCGGGCAGCAAGGTTCTCAAGGAGAATGCCATCAGAGGCGACAAAGAAGGCGAGGGTAGCCCAGTGCTGCGGGTCCTGTGAGAGTTTGATTTCTTCGGTCGTGAAGGAGGCTTCGGCGTTCTTGTACATTTCCCAAATCTAGGGGCAGCGGATTGGGAACATGCAGAAGCGGTCGGAATTTGGGGCGAGGAGGGGTTCTTCCGGAATCGAAGGCGTTGTGGATTGAAATCAGGGAAGAATTGGGGGCAATGGGTATTTTTGTTTTGGTGGTCTTTGAGATGGGTTCTTGTATTGTAGATTAAAGATAGCGTGGATGAAGAGAAATCAGAGAAATTAGAGAAATGGGTCTTCACATTTGAAGGGTTTTGGACATGGGTTCGTGTTGGAGATTAAAGAGGGTGTGGTGTGGATGAAGAGAAACCGTTTTTTCTTTTAACTTATTTTATTATTCAATGTACTTTTTAATACTCGGCTGGGGGTGGAACCAACTCAACATCTGTTTTGAGTTTTAAAATAAAGGGTGAAACGAAGTCACTAGCATGAGGGACCATTTGGCGTTTGTCTCTGATTGTTTGCTTGTGTTTTTTTCCTTTCCAATTTTTTATTTATTAGATATAACATCATCGGAGGGAGAGAGAGGAAACGAGACGTACCCAAGCCCAATCTGAAGCGACCATTGATGACTGCAATATGCAAGGGAGTTTGGCCGTCCGGCCCTTCAATGCTCCAATCTCGTCTCTCAAGCAGCTTCAACACAACACTTTTCGATTTAGCTCCAACAGCCAAATATAGTGGACTCTCTCTTGCATGGTTCACAATACCCCCCAGTTCTTGCTCTTCATCCAGATCTAACAGACACAACGCCATTTTTCGATGTCCCATCTTCAGCGCCTCATGCAGGGGGGTATTGCCTTCCAAGTTCATCATCTTCAACATCTCGCCAGGCACGTGCTGTGAAGTCCCCTCCTCCAAGTTTCCTGGAGCCCCCGCTTCACTTGCGAGAAGTCTTGCCAGGTGGAGATGGCCGGCCTTTGCTGCAAGGTGAAGTGGGATGTCCCCTTTGGAGTTGGGCTCATAGAGAAGAGGCGGGCACAGCTCAATTATCTTTCTCGCCAAGTCTTCCTGATTGAAACTTACTGCGATGTGCAGGGCCGTGTTCTGCTGAGGGGTTAGAGTGAGCCTCAGATCGGGTCGGTCCGGTTGGTCGAGCCACTTTAGAGCTTTTCCCTCATCCTTCTTGTCATTTCTTGCAGCTCTGTTGACAAGGCCATTCATAAAATGCCTCCTCCGCTCTCTCTCTAAATCCGTCATATCTCTCTCTCACAGAGGCGAAGCTAGTGCCGATCTCGTCGAAGGCAAGATGGACACAGTTTTCTATTGACGGAGAGAAATGGTAGGGAGAGAAAGGTGCACCAGAAACGAGTAACATTACAATGTTTAAATAGAAGATGCGCCAATGTGAACTTATCTATTAATTCGTACAGTCAACCATAAGCAAAAAAGAAAATTCTAACATTGGCGGCCGCTAAAAGTTTATTTTAATTATTTTTCTTAATTTCTTAATTTTTTTTAATAGTATTAGCGACCGCCATGGCGGTCGCTAATACTAAAATTGGTGGCCGCTAATGATTTGTATTTTTTTTTTCAATTATTTTTCAAATTTCTCAATTTTATTCCTGTACCTGAATAGATCATATAAAACTACTACCATCCATTACAAATACTAATAACAACTACTACCATCAATTACAAATACTAATAACAAAACAAAATCTTATATTAATAATGTTCAAAACATTACAAAAGTTTCAACAAATTATATCCATTACAATTCCAACAATAAAAATAAAAGAAAAAAGAAAACAAATTGTCCGTATAGGATGCCGTGATGGATACGTAGCTCTCAAACCTGAAGAAAAAAGAGAAATAAATATTAATAGTTAATTATAAAAACTGGCAATTTACAACAAATATATATATAAAAATTAAGTATTAAAATTCAAATTTTGAATTTTAAACCTACGTTTCAGCGTTACGAGCAATCCGGGAGTCGGAATCTCGTTCCGTCAGTTCCTGCAAGTCAGGAATGACTACGGGCACGTGCCCGTCTAGTTTCACGGGCAACAGAGCCCGTTTGCTCGTTTTGGACTCCCGGAGGCCGGTTTTCTAAGTTTTAAGTTATCGTATTGAGTTAAACCTACATTTCAGCATTACGAGCAATCCGGGAGTCGGAATCTCGTTCCGTCAGTTCCTGCAAGTCAGGAATGACTACGGGCACGTGCCCGTCCAGTTTCACGGGCAACGGAGCCCGTTTACTCATTTTGGGCGCCCGAAGGCCGGTTTTCTAAGTTTTAAGTTAACTTCTTGAGTTAAACCTACGTTTTAGTTATACGAGCAATCCGGGAATCGGATTCTCGTTCCGTCACTTTCTGCAAGTCAGGAATGACTACGGGCCCGTGCCCGTCTAATTTCACGGGCGACGGAGCCCGTTTGCTCGTTTTGGGCGCCCGGATGCCGATTTTCTAAGTTTTAAGTTAAAGTATTGAGTTAAACCTACGTTTCAGCGTTACAAGCAATTCGGGAGTCGGAATCTCGTTCCGTCAGTTCTTGCAAGTCAGGAATGACTACGGGGACGTGCCCGTCCAGTTTCACAGGCAACGGAGCCCGTTTGCTCGTTGTGGGCGCCCGGAGGCCGGTTTTCTAAGTTTTAAGTTATCATATTGAGTTAAACCTACGTTTCATCGTTACGAGCAATCCGAGAGTCGGAATCTCGTTCCGTCAGTTCCTGTAAGTCAGGAATGACTACGGGGACGTGCCCGTCCAGTTTCACGGGCAACGGAGCCCGTTTGCTCATTTTGGGCGCCCAGAGGCCAGATTTCTAAGTTTTAAATTAAAGTATTGAGTTAAACTTATGTTTCATCGTTATGAGCAATCCGGGAGTCGGAATCTCGTTTCGTCAGTTCCTGCAAGTCAGGAATGATGACGGGCATGTGTCCGTCCAATTACACGGGCAACGGAGCCCGTTTGCTCGTTTTCGACGCCCGGAGGCCGTTTTCTAAGTTTTAAGTCATCGTGTTAAGTTAAACCTACGTTTCAGCGTTACAAGCAATCCGGGAGTCGGAATCTCGTTCCATCAGTTCCTGCAAGTCAGGAATGACTACGGGTACTTGCCCGTCTAGTTTCACAGGCAACGGAGCCCGTTTGCTCGTTTTGGGCGCCCAGAGGCCAGTTTTCTAAGTTTAAATTAAAGTATTGAGTTAAACCTACGTTTCAGCGTTACGAGCAATCCGGAGTCGGAATCTCGTTCCGTCAGTTTTTTCAAGTCAGGAATGACTACGGGCACATGCCCGTCCAGTTTCACGGGCAATGGAGCCCGTTTGCTCGTTTTGGACGCCCGGAAGCCGGTTTTCTAAGTTTTAAGTTATCGTATTAAGTTAAAACTACGTTTCAGCGTTATGAGCAATCCGGGAGTCAGAATCTTGTTCCGTCAGTTCTTGCAAGTCAGGAATGACTACGGGCACGTTCCCGTCAAGTTTCACGGGCAACGGAGCCCGTTTGCTTGTTTTGGGCGCCCGGTGGCCGGTTTTCTAAGTTTTAAGTTAACTTCTTGAGTTAAACCTACGTTTCAGCGTTACGAGCAATCCAAAAGTCGGAATCTCGTTCCGATAGTTCCTGCAAGTCAGGAATGACTACAGGCACGTGCCCGTCTAGTTTCATGGGCAACGGAGCCGGTTTTCTAATTTTGGGCTCCCGAAGGCCGGTTTTCTACGTTTTAAGTTAACTTCTTGAGTTAAACCTACGTTTCAACTTTACGAGCAATCCGGAAGTCGGATTCTCATTCCGTCAGTTCCTACAAGTCAGGAATGACTACGGGCCCGTGCCCGTCCAATTTTACGGGCGACGGAGCCCGTTTACTCGTTTTGGGCGCCCGGTGGCCGATTTTCTAAGTTTTAAGTTAAAGTATTGAGTTAAACATGCGTTTCGGCTTGACGAGCAATCCGGGAGTCGGAATCTCGTTCCGTCAGTTCCCGCAAGTCAGGAATGACTACGGGCACATGCCCGTCAACTTTCACGGGCAACGGAACCCGTTTGCTCGTTTTGGGCGCCCGAATGCCAGTTTTCTAGGTTTTAAGTTATCGTATTGTTTTAAACGTACGTTTCAGCGTTACGAGCAATCCGGGAGTCGGAATCTCGTTTCGTCAGTTCATGCAAGTCAGAAATAACTACGGGCACGTGCCCGTCCAGTTTCACGGACAACAAAGCCCATTTGCTCATTTTGGACGCCCGGAGGCCGTTTTTCTAAGTTTTAAGTTATCGTATTGAGTTAAACCTACGTTTCAGCGTTATTAGCAATTCGGGAGTCGGAATCTCGTTCCGTCAGTTCCTGCAAGTCATGAATAACTACGGACACGTGCCCGTCCAGTTTCACAGGCAACGGAGCCTATTTACTCGTTTTGGGCGCCCGGAGACCGGTTTTCGAAGTTTTAAATTATCGTATTGTTTTAAACCTACGTTTCAGCGTTACGAACAATCCGAGAGTCAGAATCTCGTTCCGTCAGTTCCTGCAAGTCAGGAATGACTACGGGCACGTGCCCGTCCAGTTTCACGGGCAACGGAGCCCGTTTGCTTGTTTTGGGCGCCCGATGACCGGTTTTATAAGTTTTAAGTTAACTTCTTGAATGGAGCAAAAGATAACTACTTAGTGTACTCTCACAACAATATCGTGCAAACATGCCAATGCAGCACACATGAGGGATCAGGCAAGTGCCCTTGCCAAAGGTAGGAAGGCCTGCTTTTCAGATGGGCCACACGTGTAACAACTACAAAGGAATAGATTATCAAACATGTTGATAAAAAAAAGCATTATGCAATAAATGTAAGTGATATATGTCGGAGGAGATCAGCCTATTTTTCATAGAGCACAAACAGTGGGCCTATTGGCAAGTAGATACATGTCCCTACTTGTACCATCTACAATAGACCAGTGACACGTGATCCAAATGGATCGTGCAAATAGAGACATGCAAGTGTCCATTGCATTTCTTTTGTGAGAAGATACAACTTTCTTGTAATAGTTGTGTATGGAGAACTTACATGAGAGAGCGGGTTCCTCTTTTTTCAACGGAATTTCTAATGTGGCCCCACGTTTGTTGAATTCTATCTCTTTCCCTCCAACTTGTGGCTTGCACTGTTGGGTTTATGTTACAAGAATTGCACTCATCCACGAGTTAAAACTTGAAGCCCCTAAATCAAAGGTTAGGACTGGTTGATTGGAACCATGTTTTGGTCTTTCAGTAACCCATAGGTCATCTAGGGGTGAAAATTTGGGCGGGCGGCCCAAGCCCAGCACGGGCCCGGCACGAAAAAAATCGTGCTTGGGCCGTGCCTGGGCCCGTTGACTTGGTCAACGGGCCGCCCAGCCCGGCCCAACGAACCCAGTGGGCCGTGCTGGGCCAGGGGCTACCAGGCCCGAGGCACGGCCCAGCACGGCACGGTTAAAATCCGTTCCGTGCTGGGCCTGTGCCCCAAGCCCGCGGGCGGCCCGGCACGGCCCGAGGCACGTCCAGGCCCGGCCAAGCACGGCCAGGCCCGGCACGGCCCGGCCCAGGCACAGCCCACTGGGCCCCAACGGCTATAATTTTGAAACCCCCCCCCCTCTCAAAAAACGGTCCAAAAGTATTTTTTTACATTTTTTAAAACCCCCCCCCCCCCCCCCCCCAACTGCTATAAACGGTCAAATGGGGGGGGGGGGGGTATTAGTGTCTTTTGATCAATTTTACCATTATACCCCCCCCCCCCAACTGTTATAAAACGGTCATATGAGAGGGTATTTTATGTCATTTTATCACTTAGGAATTCTATAAATAGCCCTCATTCCTCTCATTTCTCTACACTCATCTACTCTCTCATTTCTCACACTCCCTCTAAAGTTCTAAGGCTCTAAGCTCTCTTAAGTCTCATTCTAAAGTCTAAGCTCTCTATACAAAGTTCTCTAAGAAGTGAAGAGTAAGTGTGACTTCTCTAAAGTGGAGGATCTCCATTAGCTCTCCCTCTCTCATAAAGGTATTTATTATCTTTAATTTTGAGTTTTATTTAGTAATAATATACATAGTAATATTATCTATTAAGTCTCATCTTCTCCCATTTCTTATATAAATTATCACAAAAAACATTCGATACATAATTATTTATTAAAAAAATTATCTTTTATTTAGAAAAATGACTGGACCATCACAACCTTTCAACCTTGACTTCTCTCTAAATGAGGAAGATCATGAATTTTTTAATTTAGATGAAAGTCATGGCATAGAAGTAGAAAGCAATAGTCCCCAAAATCCTACAGCTTCAGTTTCTACAGTCAAAAAGAAGAGAAAATCAAGATTGACTTCTCCTGTATGGACTTATTTTGTTAAAGTTACTGTCCCAAGTCCTATGGGAGGAACTGAAGAAAAGGCACAGTGTAAATTTTGCAAAGATCTCCTCAGTGGCAAATCATCAAATGGCACTGGCCACCTTAGCAGACACATGAAAAAGTGTATGCTTAAAAACACGAATACCGCTAACGATGGTCAAAGAGGTGGGAATATGGTTCAAACACAACTTTCTCAAACAGATTCATCTGGCGGTCTAGGAATTTTCAATTATGACCCTACTAATGCTAGATATCAACTTATTAAATTTATAATTTGTCGCCAATTTCCATTTATACTTTCCGAAGACCGATGTTTTGAAAGATTTTTGAGGTCTGCCTTTGTTCCCTCATGGCAGAAAATATATAGAGTTACTGCTAGAAATGATGCAATAAAAACTTTTTTGAAAGAAAAAGAGAATTTAAAAACTGTTTTTGAAAATTTACCTGGAAAAGTGGCTTTAACTTCAGATTTATGGACCTCTAAACAAAATCTGGGGTACATTGCAATCACATCACATTATATTGATAGTGATTGGGTCATGCAGCAAAGAATGACTTCGTTTTCTATGCTAGAATTTCCACACACTGGTGCTAGGATAGGGTCCACCATCCTTGAAAAACTTAGAGAATATAAAATTGAAAATAAAATAATTTCTATAACTTTAGATAATGCAAGCACTAACAATGTTGCAGTAGATTTACTAAAACATTCGATTCAACTTGATTTAAATGGAGATTTATTTCACAATAGATGTGCATGCCACATTATAAATCTTATCGTACAAGTAGGGGTGAAATTAATTAGAGAAGATTTAGAGACTATTAAATGGATTGTAGGATACATTTTTTGTTCTCCCTCGCGAAAACAATGGTGGAGGGATATATGTGTAAATTTGAATTTAAGACCAAAGAAAATATCATATGATGTAAAGCATAGATGGAATTTTACCTATAAAATGTTAAAAGAATCATGTGCCTATAAAATGGCACTAAATCAATATTGTCAACTTTATTTGGAGCATGAAAATATTTTTATAAGTGATGATAAATGGACCCTTCTTGAGATAATAAGAGATTTTTTAGAAGTTTTTCATGATGCAACATTGTTTTTTTCCGGGGTATATTATCCCACATCAAATCAAGCTTTAGCTCATTTTTATGAAATAAGTCTTACTTTTAAAAAGTATCGAGATTTTCCAATTTTTCAACTCATGTGTGTACAAATGGAGGCAAAGTTTTCATCATATTGGAGAATAGCTCCTTTAACATTTTGTATAGCTGCTGTATTAGACCCTAGATTGAAATTACAAGGTTTAGAAACCCTTCTTGATGAAATAAACTCTAATATGAATACAACTAATATAAATGACATGGCAACAATTAAGACACAATTAGAAACACTTTATTTGGAATATGCTACCCGATTAGGTAGATCCATAGCTCCCACGGTCCCAACAGGCCCTCCCCAAATACATAAAGGAAAAAAGAAGGCTATTTGGAGTATTATGAGGAAGTCTCATGGAGGTAACCCCTCTTCTTCCGGACGATCTTACAACCTTAATGAATTAACAATGTACCTGGGGAGTGATCCTATTGCAATCTCAGGTGATGATGAAGATGATTTTGATCTTTTGGCATGGTGGAAATCATTCGAAACTAAGTTTCCCGTGCTTTCCGCCATAGCCCGTGATATACTAACAGTACCGGCGTCTACAGTTGCATCAGAGCAGGCATTTAGTGCAAGTGGGCGCCTTATTGACCCCAGGAGGACTATGCTTACAGAAGAAACCGTTGATACTTGTATGTGCTTACGGGATTGGTATCAAGCACATGATAGGGAACAACACATCGATGATGATGAGATCGAGATAGAAGACGAGCTAGCGGCGTTACATATATCATAATATATATATATATTTTTTAGAATGTATAATAGGCTTTCAACTTGTAATTCATTTTTTAGAATGTATCATAGGTTTTTAAAGTTGTAATTTATTTTTTAGAATGTATCATAGGTTTTTCAAGTTGTAATTTATTTTTTAGAATGTATCATAGGTTTCCAAAGTTGTAATTTATTTTTTAGAATGTATCATAGGTTTTTAAAGTTGTAATTTTTTTTTCATTTATCAGAAGGTTTGAATTTCATTATATATATTGATCCAAGTTCAAACTTGTAATTTTTTTGAACTTTTGTAACTTACATTTCAAGGAAATACAATTTATTTGATGTATTTTTCAAAACATCATTGGTGTTATTCTACTTGTTATTTCTCTTAATTTCTTTATTTTAATGAAATTGGTCTAAGGCCAAGGGCCCAAGAATGAAGAGTCTAAGTCTCTAAGACTTAAAAAACTTAAAAAAAAAAAAAAAAAAATGAAAAAAGGGAGGGGGATATGTGGGCCGCCCATGGGCTGCACGGCCCAGGCCCGACTGGGGCCCGGCCCAGCACGGCACGACCAAAGCCGTGCCCTGGGCCGTGCTGGGCTGACCCCAGTGGCCTTGGGCCAGGCACGGCACGGCCCGCATAATTATCCCTGGGCCGTGCCGGCCCGGGCCCGGGCCCGGTTGGGCCTCTCTTAAGTGGGCCGTGCCGGCACGGCACGGCCCACATTTTCATCCCTAAGGTCATCATACCCATCTCTCTTCTTCATGAATGGCATGCATCCATGTGGGCCACAGAAAAGTTCTTCATTTTAAAATAAGTTACTGGATCTCTCTATCTCTCTCGCTCTCATAAGAGAATTCAACAATGCTACACCAACATATGCTGAGAGAATTCAACAATGCTACAGAAACATATGCTAAAGTAGAGACACAATATAATGATAAGTAATTTCACACTGAGACCTGACTTTCTATGAATAATTTATGCCCCATAGCACAATGGGCTTACAAGAAACAAGGTCGACAGAACAGCAAGACACGGGAAAAAACCAGATTCTTTCTATGTATAACGTATACACGCACAAAGAACCACTCCAACTTGGTTTTGACTATTCTCATGCTGACCCATGTTCCCACTTGAACAGTACTGGGATAAAGTGAGATAGAAGATCTAAAAAAGTATGGCCTAAAAGAAAAGGAATCTTAAGCAATAAAAAAAGAAATGAAAAATATAGCATCTACTTGAGCCAAACAGGACCAAAGGGAAATCCATTCTACCACCCAACAGAGAAAGTTCAGTAAGCTCCACTTTCACAGATAAAATCAAAAATAGCAAAAGCAAAAGCAAATGCCCATCTTCAAATCTCAACAGAATTCTAAAGAAAATCACCCAATTTGTATAGTAAATTAAAACCATTCAATCAACGCATACCAATTCAGTACATGGCATGAACTACCACAATCAGTTAAGATTATAAATAAATAAAAAAAGAACTCGCGCTAGGGTTCAAAAACCTGAAAATTAAAAATCAACACAAACAATTCACCTACATCCCTGCATCAACAGTATTCCAGAGAAAACCACCTAATTCAATTCCCTATAATCCGCTATTAACATCTAACAAAGCCAGATCACTTTATTCTAATATACAAACAACAGAAGAATAAAATTGGAAGACAGAAAGACCCAAGTTTCCGATTCAGCAGAAACAGAATCAGCATTACCAAATAAAACCCACTTCATCAACTTAAAAACACTGAGTGAACTACTATCAACATTAGTCAAAGATAAAACCTCTGCATTCTACCCTAGATGCTTTTATAATTGGAAATAAAACAAACCAAACACGACGAAAGAAAACCCACCCCCTTCATCTGCTTAGAAACCAAATTCCAAGAAACCGAACCCCCAAAACCCGATAAGAACAAGAACCTATCTCCCAGATTCAGCAGAACTGCATCAAAACCGAATCAGTTCGATCCCCAAAGTGAATTACCATCGACATTTCTCACAGTTGTTACATTCTACTCTCGATACTTCAAGAAGGAAAGAAACAAAACCAACACAACCCTCAATCTGCTAAAAGAACCCAAATTCCAAGAAACCCAATTACCCAAACCCAAAAAGAACAAAAACCCATCTCCCAAATTCAACAGAATTCAGGAAAAACCCCTTCATTTCATCCCAGAGATTCCCACAAACTGCAAGACCAAACAAAACAAACCCAAAAAAAATGTATCAATGAAAGTTGGAGAGAAAATGGCAACGCACTCACCCGACCTTGACGGCGAGGGAGAGGGCAGCTCTCATCTTGGGCTTAAGTAACATAAATGGAACCTTTAGAAAGCTTCTGTCTAGGAGCTGGAGTAACACTTTATTTACCTGGCTCTTGGGTTGAAATGTTGACCAAGCTTTGGCATGACAAAAAAGTTGAGAAAGTGTCTACCGACAAATTTAAATTATTTACTTTGAGTTCATAATTAGAGGTAATGTTATGAGTTATTTATAATTTTTAGAGGGTACCAAGTGATGCAACCAAAAGAGCATAAAATAACACACGGGGCCCCTTGGATAGGGGCAATTTTGTGTTTTGAAAAACAGTAAGATCCCACACATGCAATCAAATTCTATGAAAAAGAATGAAGGGTCTAAAATGGAGATTTAGAAGCAACCATCACTTTTAAGTTATCATATTGAGTTAAACCTACGTTTCAGCATTACGAGCAATCCGGGAGTCGGATTCTTCCGTCAGTTCCTGCAAGTCAGGAATGACTACGGGCACGTGCCCGTCAACTTTCACGGGCAACGGAGCTCGTTTGCTCGTTTTGGGCGCCGGAAGCCAGTTTTCTAAGTTTTAAGTTATCGTATTGTTTTAAACGTATGTTTCAGCTTTACGAGCAATCCGGGAGTTGAAATCTCGTTCCGTCGTTCCGTAAGTTTCTAACTTTTTAAGTTTCAAAATCTCTAACACAACTTAACAAATTTCTATATATGTTGAAATCTTGAATTAAAGTAAATAATTATACCTCGTCACGATCAGTCGAGCCTGCTGGATCATGACTGCCCTCTCCAACCGAGTGACGACGGGCTTGGTGGCTGCTACCAGCGTCAGGTGCTTGTAATTATTTATTATACAGTTAAAAAACATAAATAATGACACATCAATGACCTAATTGACAATTTAAACGCACATATTTTTTTCTTACTAACCTGAGTAGTGGGTGGTGGGTCTGAAGCAAGCGGGCCACGACTCTGTGATAGACGAGCCTCCATCTCTGCCATCTCCGCTCTCCACTCGGCCTGCATCTCTGCCCTCACCTCATTGGTCACCTCCTCTCTGATCGCTGCCTTCATGGACTGCAGCAACCGCTCAACCTCCTCATCTGTACGGAGGCGCGAGCCCTGGGAGGAGCTAGCACCGGATGACTCCGATCGCGCGATGTGCGAACGTGGAACTCCCGTCCCATACGTGAGCGTGTATCCGTGTCCGTCCCCGCCAACGACGGAGTGGAATATCTCATCCCTCCGTGATGGCAAACTACGCTCCTCCTCGGGTAACTTCTCCAGGCGTGACTGATACTGAGCCTGCGTAGTTGATTCATTTAATATATTATCATGCATAACAATACATAGTAATAGAAAGATAATTTAAACGATTCAATATAAAAAAACTTACAACGATAGCTGCAACCTCCGGGTGGCGAGGATCTCGAGAACGCATCCATACGGACATCCTGTCGACCAGAACACCCTCGGAACGCAACTGTTTGGTGGAGAGTTATATTATTATTATACTATCATACATAATGACAAACATATAAATTACATGTACAATATAACTTTTTACCTCGTGGCGGACCTGGGTGATGTGTCGAGTCCCCAACCTGTGGGCGGGACCTTACATTGCGCGGTTCTGCGCATTCGTAGCAGCCTCTCTCTGTTTTCAATTTTTATCAGCTTATTTTTGTTAGTTATGTTAGTCACTAGTAAATTCTTAAAATTAAAATAAAAAAGGACAGGTTTCTCACTTGGACCTCCTCGGTCGTCCAGTACTGGACGAGCTGAGTCCACTGATCCGGGAGTACGCCCCTCGGAACTCGCTCTAGTATGTCGGGCGCATCCTGATGTGGCTTCCAATGCTGCATCTTAACTTTATTTTTATGATCTTTCCACATCTTCCGACACTTCGACATGCAAACTGGCCGAAAGAGCTCAAGACACGCCCTCAGGTTGTCCTGAAAATGAAAAAAATATTTTTCATTAAGTTATAGTTTAAATTGACACATCATTTTTGGAGAAATGTTAAATTATTACCTTAATCTGCTGCCAGGTATGGTCTAGTGTCTCCACGGCGAATGCGTTCCAATCAAGTGTAGTCAAAGGGAATGCATATGGATCTCGGACCATATGTCCCAACTGGCTGATGAGCTGGCGAGCATGCGGAGCCACCGGATGGTATGTCTCATCAAACTCCATGTCTATAGAATGACCGGAATTCCACGTCCGGATCCCTCTAGCAAGGCCTCTCCCCCTGCTGGAAGATGGGTCCGTGCTCGTAGCACCTGTTCAAATTAGAGATAATTTAACTAAATTGAATTAAAATAATTTTCTAGAACTAAAATGTTTTAATTAAAGAAACTTATACCAGTCTGTGTATTGGCCGATGCAAGCCAAGACGGTGGAGCTGAAAAAGTCGACGCCGAAGCATCAACTGGGGTGGAAGGACTCGGATGAGACGTCGATGGCCTACTCGGTGGGGCCATTGAACTAGACTGGGCGGCATCCGGTGTCGGTCTAGGCCCCCCAGATGGCATGCTAGCCTAGGCCTGGCGCAGCAGCTCGTCCATCGTCAACGGACGATCCCTCCTCTTTCGTCCTGACATATCTGTTCAAATGTTTGTATGATAAGTTTCATTAAACGAGATAATTGAAATTAACATTTTAAAATTATTTACACTGAAATTTAACATTGGTGAATTAGTTCCTGGCCGTTCACTGGTCATGTAAATCAACTGTATCTCCTTCAATGGTTTCCCGAACCCAATTAAGAAAGTTTTGACCTCAACCAATAAAGAAAAATGTTTCTTTATATAAACAGGTAATATATCAACTGTAATTAGTAAGTGCCAATCTTAAATAATAGCAAAAACAATTCATCCTTGATAACCACAAAACAAAAGACACTCGTTCAAACTGTTTTTACAAAAAAACATTTGATTTTTTTTTATTTTATTTTATTTATTTATTTTTTTTTTTGTGAACATTACTGGATATGCAGTCTTCTTTTGGACATGGAAGCCATGTGATTTCTTCTTTTTCTTTGTTTCTTTGGGACATGGATACCCAAAAAACCAATCAAAGAACATAAACAAAATCCTATCTCTCCATCAATACTATCCAAAAAGTTAAACAAAACCAAACAAACAACATAAACAAAATTCTAAGCAGCTCAAACACAGACAGAAACGAAATCTACACATACCGTCGTCTCAGACTCCTTCAAATGGGGAAAAGGACCAAAGAGGGTTTGTGTAGAGGCAGCAGGTGACGAAATCGAAGAGGGTTTGTGGTGCGAAATATACATAAGATGACATACATTAAACCTAAAAATAATTAAACGTTTTGCATTTCTATGGTGTGCCTTTGGTTAGTGGTTTTATTTATCGCTTCTTGAACTTGTTTTTTCTTTGTGTTCTGGCCTTCCTGATCCATTTAGGTATATTATAATCACTTGGCTGTGCAGCTATTGACAATGCATAAAAAATTAAAAAAAATTAAAAACTAAAAAAATCCATAGGCCAAAGTAGAGAGCTAGAGACTTACTTAGTTTCGCTTTGAGGAAACTTCTATGGCTCCCATCTCATGTCCTCGTGATAAATGACAAACTTAAAGATGTCCTAGATTATTGTCAGCCCCATACACTTCCATATGCTTAAATGTACATGGTAATAGTGTTACATGAATGGAACGAAAAAGGCAATAATGCAGGTACATGGTAGTAGTGTTACATGTTTAGAGTATAGAGTATAAAGTATAGAGTATAGACACTTCACACTCAAATGGGACTGCTTAACATTTCCCATTGGATTCCATTATTCTCCAAACTCTAACAATTTCTTATACTTCTTAAAACGCGGTGCCATTTCAAACTTTGTGGGATTTATAAGAAACATTTTCTAAGCTTCAAAGGATGGTGCACAGCTATGTAAGAATTAGGCTAAAGTTAAGCTTGGGCCCAATCCATAGGTATTTATCCACAGCCCAATTCTCTAACAATCATAGACCCCATTGTAAGTGTGTCTATCCAAAGAATTTTTCAACCTATACATCCACTTCTCCATCTCCCTCTCTAGAATGTGGGATGCTCTCCTTTCGAGGTACTTCCATTCCACATAAACAGAATCGATCATAGCTATAGTGCTGATGGTGAGCGACTTGGGTTAGAGTGTTTTATGGTTGGGTGTGAGAGTACTTAGCTTTCCACACACACTTAACCTTTTCTAGTTCACATGACAGTTCTCATATGAAAATTCTGTTGCACCTTGCATCAATTAATACATATCATTTTCTGTAAAATATCTCAAAATGTCACACAGTGTTATCATCATGAAGGTGTGAATGTAAGTGGTCCATCTTTAGTATTTCATGGATTTCATCAAAATCCCTTTCCATATCATTGCTCAGGAAATAAAGAATAGAGCATTGCTTTAGCCAAAAAAAAGAAAAAAAAAGAACAGAGCATTGAAACAGAAATAATGAACAGCCTACTGCAAAACTTATCTGGGTGGTATTAATTTCTAGATATATCAAGTAGTTTCTGTCAGAGTTTTAGATCACAATTCAGACCTGCAACAAGTAGAGCCCCTCAATGACTAAACAAACAGCAACAATAATGGCCTTAAAAGCATATCAGACCTAAGTCTCATTCCACATTTCTGAAAATGAAAAAAAAAAAAAAAAAAAAACTAGAAAAACTCTCAAAAAAAAAAATAAATAAACACAAACACAAACACAAACACATCTCCGACCATGCATGAAGTGAAAAGAGATCAATGGCCCAATTCATGAAACCCCATCACATGGATGGTAATTATTCCCAAGGGGAAGTCTGGTCAAACACCATAGCCCTTAATAAAGTGTTCTTCAATGCTGCAATGATTCTCCTCCCAAGTGAGCACTAATACGGTTCAGGTCCTTTCAATTCCGGATACTATTGCCATTTCATAATCCCTCATTGTATCTGACTTTTCAAGATGAGTTTATCAGTTCCTTAAATGATAGTACTCATCTGCCAACTTATAATAATTAAAGGTAAATACAATGCAGTTTTTACCATTATCCTAAATGACTAGGATTTCTACTTCTAGTAACTTACAACCACCCAAAAAAATTTGTTCATCCAATATTTTTACTGCAGGGTTAGTCTAGAATTTCTTGGCAAAAAAAAAAAAAAAAAGATGGGTCAGGTTGGCAAATGGGCCCAATACACCCAATTACCTAAAGTATTCCTAAAAAAACTAGCTATAAACTGCCCTAGATATGAAACAAACCGGACCCATGAAATCCTTGACAGGTGAGGTGTCCAACTAAATAATCAGATCAATGACCCAAATCATGAAAACTCAAAAGAAATGGAAAATAGATGTAACACATCAAATTCTGTCATAACCATGGCGCAAAAGGATCAATTTAATTTATTCATTTTAATTAAAGAAAACTAGAATTCATTGGTAACATAAGCTAAGCATAAATATGTTCAGCAAACACAGCCAGATCAACCTCCACACAGATCAAAGAGATAGATTGGTTTGAACAAAACAACAAACAGCTGGATCTTAATTTTAACAGTAGAAGACATGACAGATCATCTATTGTAAGCCCTGATAACTTGAATGTGCCTGGTAGCTTAGCAGTATTATCAGGACAGAATATTGACGCAAATACTAGAAAATAAGTTTGGGTTGAGGTTTGTCACATTTCCAGAGAATGGAATGGGGTAGAGCACTGTCCTGCTAAATTGAGGTTGGGACCTTTTAAGGTGTGGTCTAGGAATGGTTTGGTTTGATTCCCTTTTTTATTTCTTTGCTCTATTTTGTTTTGAGTAATGAGCTCTTTTAAGTAAACGAACAAAAAAAAAAAAAAAAACAAGTAATTACTCACACTGCTCGAGCAACCCAAGTCAAATTTTCTGCTTTTTCAGCATCATAGATGTTTGGCATCTAAAAATTAATCTGAGCCAACCCATATCAATCTGAATATGATCTGGGACAGTTGTTTTTCACTTTCGAATGACTAATATCTTATGTGATAAGTGTAAAAGAAAAGAGGGAAGAGACAGAGAGAGAACCCATTCTCCCCAAACATTTTACCACTAGAGGGCTCCTGAAACACCTCAAAATGTTCATCAATAAAAGGAGAAGTTTACTGAAAGAAGCTCAAAATAAGTACTGAAACAAGATATCAAGAGCCTCTTCACTGATTATCCAGACTCAATTCTAAATCCATCATTCTGATCCCAATCCAAATCAACTACAGATCCAAACCCAAACATTGGGTTTCCAAAATAGCAAATCATCATCATCCACAAAACCTTCAAAATTACAGCTAAAACAAACAGGCAATAATTCACAAAACCCAATCCAAAGCCCCAAAACTGAAGGCGAGATCTCACTGTAATAGGCTATCAGTGTCGGAAGGGAACCACGTGCTCCGAAGCGTGGCACGCCGATCAGCAGACGCGAATCCGGTCTGGACTCCAACGAAACCCAGAATCTTGGGGCGGGAGATTACGCCGTTCTCAGTGCAGAGCGAGAGGGGCACAGTGGCGTGGGCGTAGTGCGGAGCAAGAGGGAGAGGGAGGAAGGAAGGGGGAGAGAGAAATAGAGAGAGAGCTAGCGTGGGTGCAGTGCAGAGCGAGAGGGAGAGGGAGAGGGAGAGAGAAATAGAGACAGAGATGGAGGGGAGGGAGGGAGAGGGAGAGAGAAATAGAGAGAGGGAGAGGGAGAGAGAAACCGGGAGGGCGGTGGCGTCGCTAGTGCAGGAGGGCAGAGCGCGGGAGGGGAAAAAAATTGGGGAAGGAAACTGAGAGAGAGTGAAAATGAAAAGAGGGGGTTTCACTACTAGAAAATCAGGTATTTGCGCATGAGAAAGCATGCGACCGCCGTGGCGGTCGCTAAAAGCTTTGTGGCAGTCGCTAAAGCCATCCTTTAATATCACCCGAGCCCCTCTTTTTTTCCTCTTTCCCACTCGTTTTTTCCTCTCCCGCGCCCAAGCCCTGCTACGAACGCGCCAAACCCTGCTCTCCCGCCACACCTGCCACGCCACCGCCGGTGTCGCCGCCGGTTCTCTGTCTCCGTCTCCGTCTCGGTCTCCCTCTCCGTCTCCGTCTCCGTCTCCCTCTTCTTTTTTTCCCTCTCCCGCCTCCAAAATCCCTGTTTTCGCTCTCACCTACTCTTTCCCTTCAAAAGCCCTCTTTCCTCTCATTCTCGCTCTCTCTGCTCCTCTCACCCTACGCTCTCGCTCTCTTTGCTCTTCTCTCACTCACGCTCTCTCTGCTCTTCTCTCACTCTCGCGCTCTCTCTCTCTCTCTCGCGCGCGTTCTCTCTCGCTCGATCTCTTTGCTCTCTCTGTCTCTCTCGCGCACTCTTGCTCTCTCGCTCGATCTCTCTGCTCTCTCTCTCTCTCTCGCTCTCTCGATCGATCTCTCTCTCTGTTCTCTCTCTCGCTCTCTGGATCTGCTCTCTATCTCTCTCTCTCGCTCTCTTTCCCTCTGCCGCCGTCGCCCCCTTCTCTCTGGTATGCTCTCTCCTCTACTTCTCTATTTTTTTTTTAGTTTGGGCAAAAAAGAAAAAAAGGGTATGCCCCAGCGATTCCTCATCTCTATTCTTTAATTTTTCAGTTTTTTTCTCCCTCAGGTTTGCAATCCATCTCTATTTGCTCACGATTTCTACAGCGATCTAAGGTATGTTTTTTTTTTTTTTTAATTTATGTAAATGTAGATTGTAAATGTGTTTTCATGCTTGCAGATTTTTTAGTTATTATTTTTTTTTTGTGTTATGCCTGTTGTGATGGTGGTTGTGTGACATTTTCTTGTACTCCTATTCCCATCCACCTGGTAGGATTTTTATTTTCTTTTGGAAGAGGGGCTTGTAATATATTTTATGCCTCTATTTCTTAGCAACTGCATTCATTTGGATAATATTTTTTTTATAATGCAGTAGCTTCTGTAGCAGTTTTGAGACGTGATATGTGTGTCATAGGCAGTTAATAGCTCTCATATTACAAAATAAGTATGTTCTATGAAGCCTCATATCTAACCACAACCAAATAAAATCTAATAAGTTTCTGCCAAACTAATTGAGTTATATTGAACTAATGCAGTGTGAGTTATATTGAACTAATGGAGTGTGTTGTCTGCGGAGCCAACTGAACCTTGTATAAAGTATGATCCCACCTCTGCTCTTTTACCTGTTTTGAGTAACAAATAATGGAATTCAAGTAAATTACTATTTTGAAGAAGAGATAGTCTACTAGAGAACATAATCCTCTTCTTTTTTTTGGTAAAGAGAGAACATAATCCTTGAAAATTTAATAAACTTGCAACTAGAATGCATGTTCAAAATGTACTTTTAGTTAAGGCAACAACAATTAGACATTAGATTTTCATTTGTTTGGAATTCTCGCCATGAAATGATGGTTGGCTTAATGCGAAATTATGGCCTGCATTCTTTGGTTGAGAGGATTGTTGCACATGATTGTTTTTTTGGGTGTGGCTTTGGGATATGTTAATGTCTAGGATGGATTTTCTCCAAGTGTTTTTTATAATGTTTATGATGGAGAATGATGCTCTATGATAATGAGTTATGCAAATTTTTGTGGCATCTATGTTGTTATGAGTTGTGTAAATTCAATTAGGATGATTTAAAATGAAGAAAATTGCTGACTGTGAATGTGATTTATGAGAGTTGATGGCTTCTATGTTAGAATGTATCACTACAAGAAATTTGGGGTTTAAGGACGACACAAATTTGTCCCAAAATGTACATATTTCGTCACCGAAACTAATTAAGACGAAAATTTTTCGTCACCCGTTTTGTCGCCAAAGCCTTGTCGCTAAAAGGTATTGGTGACGAAAAGAAAAATTCGTCATTGAAAAAGATAAATTTGTAACGATTTTTTTTGTCTCCAATACACTCTGTTGGGAACATACTTGTAAGTAATTAGTGACAAAATATTTTGTCATTAAAGGAAGAAATTAAAGACAAAAATATTTCGTCAAAAATATAAGTAATAGAGACGAAATAATTTTGTCGCATTTAATATCAAGGAAGACGAAAAAAATTTGTCAAAAAAACTACCAGTGGATGACGATTTTTTTTGTCTCCAATCGATTCTGCAGGAACATACTTGTAACTAATTAATGACAAAATATTTTATCATTAAAGGAAGAAATTAGAGACAAATATTTTGTCATAAATATAAGAAATAGAGACAAAATAATTTTGTCACGTTTAATATAAAGGAAGATGAAAAAAATTTATCAAAGAAGCTACCAGTGGATGACGATTTTTTGTCTCTAATCGACTCTGTGGGTACATACTTGTAAGTAATTAACGACAAAATATTTTGTCATTAGAGAAAGAAACTAGAGACAAAAATATTTTGTCATAAATATAAGAAATAGAGACGAAATAATTTTGTCGCGTTTAATATAAAGGAAGAAGAAAAAAATTTGTCAAAGAAGCTACCAATAGAGACAAAACACTACACCAAAAACAGGTAACAAGAAGTTAATAAACTGTAGCATTCACACCTATACACATTCATAGAAAACAATCACCAAATGGTTCACAAAATCTAAATTTGAAATCAATAGACTATCTTAAACTCAAATATTAAATTTATAATATTTGAATATCCATACATCACACATCCACCTCATATAACCTTCTAACTACTTTCATCCACTCCATTTCTATAAAAAAAAAATGACAACCAAAGAGTCCATTCCATCACATTTGTTGTGGCTTTAACTTTTTCCAATGTTAATGTTTACTGCTAGCTGAGTTCAATTGTTATGGTGGAAAAAGCCCTCCAATTAACTTGTAGCATTCTTTGCAACGAACTACTTTTCTTGGATAAGTATATTCTTTTGAGCATCCTCCGAAGAAAAAAAAAAAAAAAAAAAAAAAAAAAAAAAACAGAAACCAGGCTAAACAACAACAATAATGGAAAATGAGCAGCTCAGACTTCCATGCATCAATAGGGGCTAAATGGGTCTCAAACAATGGAGGAAATGGGTTGGAAAAAGTGCCTGAAATGGGCCTGAAAATGGGCTGGAAACAGGCCTGAAACAGGCTGGGAACAGCCCAGGAAATGGGTTGAAAACAGCCCAGAAAATGGTCCAGAAAATAGGCCTGAAACAGGCTTGGGCTGGACCCAGGCCCGCGGTTCTGTGTTGATTTCTGGCCTGATTTCTTTGTTGAATTCTACACTTCTTTTCTGCATTTTTCTGCATTCAGATTCATCCTTCCTCCAAATCATTCAAAATTGAATTCAAATCACTTCCTAACAACTTCGTTCAACCACCAAACATCACCAAATCATCCCTGTTTCACATATCAGAGAGAAAAGAAAGCAAAATTTCAGAATTTCAATGAATGAACATAGAATTTTTCCAATTGAGTCTTCATCTTTTCTAGAACAGAACTGAAATCTCAAACTACAAAATACAACTTGAAATGAACCAGCATCAAACCATTTTCCTACACAAAAATCATATATAACCTGAACCTAATATTGTGGTTTGATGCATGTTGGTGTAGCGCGCAATTTCATTTTAGTTGAATAAGTATACTAATAGTCCCTGTTGGCCTGTATCTCTCCTGATGCATATTGGTGACACGCGTAGGAATTGGGTATTAGCCAATACCCTGAATCAGTTTCGTGAATAGCCAATATACTATGGCTACTTCATACAAATAGGTATAGTGGAGTTGGGTTGATATCTGTCGGTCGCTGTTGCAGTTGCACATGCCTATAGCTATACTGGCCAAGGGTTGTTCTAAGGAAAAGGCTCAACAGAGTTGGGGTTTCGGGTAACAGAGAGTAAGGGGATAGAAAGGTCTACTTATGACAGAGGGGTGTGTGCAAAATGAAGACCACCAGGTCACTTATACCTTAGTTTGACTAAGGATGCCGATATGTGACAGCTTTTTATGGCCAGAAGCAAAGGTGGCCATGTTTTTTTGCATGATGTGGAAAATTCAGATGAGTTCTTATTCATGGAAAGGTAGTGTGAGGGGTTGAGATTGATCACAGGGGGGCCCAGGTAGACCCACATGCCAGAATCTTATAGTAACCAGTCAATTTTTTGACTTATACTAGAAGTTCTAGTCTATGGTTTTTAATTTTCTTTTGCATTATGTACAAGTCCCACTTATTTGAGCCAAAAAGAATGCCATTTTTGAAGATCGATATCTGAAGTGGCAAGACTATTGCACTGACAATGAATTACATTAAGTTACATTGAGAGATGTAGCTTAAACTATGACTTCCTCTTATGATCTTGGGTGATTATTCACATATGTGATCTCATTGTTCTACATTTATAATATCTTGCATTGAGTTGCTAGACTATTAAGTGTTAACTGAAATAGAAATATATATAGGTCATCCGAGAAGTTTAAGTACATTCGATTAAAGGCCTTATATTTAGGTGCTTCAGCAGGTGATGAGATCTGGGGCATAGCATCTTCACGTTTACCATTATTTAGCATGTTGGTCTCAATTGTAGTGACATGGCTTGTTAAACTCTGAAATTAATAGTTTGCCTCATTATGAATTGCTTGGGCTGATCATGTTCAAGTTTTGTAAACAGATACCCTGCTCTCCCACCAGAAATCGCTCCATCAAAGGTAAGCAAACACTATGAAATAGCAAACTTTATTCTACAAATTGTTTGTTTCTCTATATCTTCAGCAAAGAATACAGTCTCTTGCAACTAACAAAATACAGCAGAAAAATACACACACATATGTGATGAGTTTAAATGCACACACACATGTGATGCAGAAAAAACCCTTTAATGTGAGGTTGGAGATAGTTTTGATACACACCATTAAGCAACTTGGAACATGATGACTTGTTTTGTAATTGTCAAGTATAGGAGAAAGAAGTAGAGGCCGGTGCTGTATATGAGGCTGACCATTGGAGACCTTATTTAAGGGATAGAGATGAATAAATGATGTTTATCTTTTCAACTGAATGTGTCATTGAGATAAGCTTCTTTGTATGTTTTGTGATGTAAAGGTGTATGTGACCTTGGTATGAGCTTGAATGTGTAACTGGAGTTTATCTTTTCATTATGCATTGAAGACAAGCAATTAACATGATGAAGTCATCTGTCACTAACAAAATGAAAGAAGGCAAGAAAGAAGAAACTACAAACCACAATCCATCCCATCCCCATTAAGCTCCATATGCAAAGTGACAACATCCATCTTTGTTATCAAATTACAGTATAGTACAAATCAAACACCATAGCAGTTGATTAACAATTTCAAATCATCATCATTATCAAAACCTTGTCCCAACTATGTTGGGAAAGTCTCAAATGTTTTTTTTTTTTTTTTAAACCAACAGAAGTTTCAAATAAAATCAACAACATCAATCTTTCTAATCACGTCACAAGAAATAAAACATAAAATCTTCACATTCAGATAAAACTAAGTACCTGGAGGATGACAACCATAGCCCTGCCCATCAAAGCTCCACTCATCGCCGGCCCACTGCCTCCATATGATCCATCATCCATCAATCTAGTCTGCCACATTGGCTGCCAGCACTGCTGCTGTTGGCGCTGAACATAAACATGATCAATCCCCGGAACTTCTGGCTGTTCAATCATCATGCCAGGGCTTAGGTGACCGATCGTGGGGTATTAATAAGGCACCCCACTGCTGGGCACCACCGGCACAACTCTCCCTTCATCTTCAATCTCATCTCGGGACAATGTCCACCAAGAAATCAAAAAATGTATGTCCAGGTGATGGCTGCTGCAATGTCGTTCTTCTGCAGGATCGATCCTACTCTTGTTCTCTTTGGCGTGGAGCCATGACCAGATTGTGCGCTTGAGTATGAAGAGCTCACAGGCATTGGCAAAGAGAGTTGGAGCCTCTGCAGAGATCAACCTGACATCTTTGTAAGCTTTCATGATACTCTTCATGCTGGCAAGTGGGAGTTGGTGGTTCTTGAAGTCGTCCACCTATTCAACTTCCAGCGCTGGTGTTGTACATGTGTGTGCGAAAGCAACTAAACCTACAACTCTGCAATCAAACAATCAAACCACATAAGAGAGACGCAAGATTTACAAGATACACCCAATAAGGGCTACATCGACAGAGATGATCATCTTTGCCAAGAAAAGCAAAGGATTAAAACAATGACAAGAGAGTACTTCGGAGTATAAGATTATATATATATATATATATATAGGGAGGTGCTCATGTGAGAGCATCTCTCACTTTAATATGAGAGAGAGGGGTGGGGGCCCTCACATTTTAGTTGTTGGCATTGGATACGGATGTGAGGGCCCCCACCTTATCTAATCATTGAGAAAACAGCCCTTGCAATCCAAGAAAATAATTCAATTAATCTTGAAGAAATCCATTTCATAAAACCATCCATGAACATAAAGTTTCCAGCTAACGAGGACATAAAACCCTGCAGAAAAGTTGTTCAAATCTTAAATACCAAATCTTCTAAAATCAGCCATTTCCATATCAAAATAATACACTAACTAGAATAGTATTTTCACATTCATCCTTTGAAATGAAATCATCAATTCAGTGGCATGCATTCCAAACTGAGTTATTCACTTGCCTTGGGTTGCAAATTAATCTAAAACACTCCTAGAAGGCTCCTACATAGCCAAGCTTCAAACCTACACCAAAACCCATGGAAAAACCCATTTCAAAAACTCCATATTTTGAAAGGAGAAGGAGCTCTCAAAGAGCTTCCTTGCATGCAAGATTGAGAGCTTCCAAAGGGTGTGAGAAACCCATATCTAAAAGGAGAAACCTCACATGATTGAACATTTTTTGGGTGGGTACGCATAATTGAACATTAGTTGTAAAGAAAAGATAATTATATATTTCTATACATAAAGCAAAAGGTAATAACAATCTCAACAAGTGGATATGTCATATAAGCTCTAAATCATTGAAATATGGTTAGAGTGAGAGAGATGAATTTTTTTTTTAACCTTTTACATATTATAGAACAAATTAATTATGAAGCCATCAGACACATAATATGACCAATCAACGACAAACATACATTACAGTGGATGAAACCCACAACTGAAATTCAACTAAGAGTGTAAATAATAATTCAATGAAATTCTTGATTGGGCTTTACAATCCAATTTTGTTCCAATATGGATAAGAGATCTTATGTTATACTACTCAACTCTTACTGTGTCTGCTAAAAACATTCTTAGGAATATTGATGTTAAGTGAAGTTACAGATGGTGGTCCAAGGAGACTGTGGCGGTTGTCACAGGTGCAAACAAGGGCATTGGGTTAATTTAATAAAAAATGAGGTGATGAGGTATAATTGTGGAGAAGCTTTGGCTAAACAATCATCATCAGCCTTGTTGGATGGTGATGGAACCTTTGCTCTGAGTCTCAGTGACTTTTGAATCATAGTTGTCAAACTGTGGATATGAAGTTTCAATCAATTCATAGCATAATATGAATGATTTCATGGTTGAATTTGAACGGATTTGGTTGATTTCAGAATTACTTGGGACGATCTAATTAAATGGAGAACATTAGAATCGCCTGGGTGAGATTTGGGCTAGGCAAGGGGTGGATTGGTCACGTCAAGGTTGGTTTAAATAACCACGACCAGTCCCCTGCAATAAGTTGCACTCGCTGATCCCTCTGTTGTTGTATCATTTTCCTTGTAAATAGCCTACACAGTTGATAATTTTCATATGTTTTGTGAAGCTCCTATCACAACAATAATATAGACCATGCCTTATTAATTTTTTATCCCATCATTAATTTAAGACCTTCACATACTCATGTAATAGAATTGGAATATGATGTAAAAACAACTCGTAAACTATGACTACTCATTATGAATGGATTGTTAACTAAAAAACAGACCTTAGTTGCAGAAAAACCATACAAATGATTTTCTGAAGACGTCTTAATTTTTTTTGAAAAGAAAGACAAATTTTCTATTCAACATTGAAGTTCAAACTTACCCAAGATTGGGCAAGAGAGAAAGAGAAAGGGGAGAGACAGAGTGCAGTGGTCGCAAGAAGGCAAGAGAAGCAAACATCATCCAGAAACAAACCAAATTAGACCAAGATGGTCAAAGATTTTTTGCAACCTTCTCATTAATATCGTGATGAAAGCTCTAAATTTTAAGAAACATCCTAATATTCTCCCAAGACAATGAAATCTCAAGAAAGAGATTTGTTACAACGGTTAATGCAACTCCACAAGGTTTAAGGGGATCACTTCGTTCAGCAAGCATCACCTAAGGCCTGATTGATTACTCATGAAAAGCAAACCTATCCTTACCAAACCATCAGCCAAAGTTTTGTTTATACACCTCTATGATGTATAACAATGCAGTAGAAGGTGAAGGTGAATATGATGAATAACAACTCCCTACTACTATGTATCATAGACCTAACCCACCAAATCCAGTTTTTTTTTTTTTTTTTTTCTAGATTTCTCAACTTCACATTAAAAAAAATTCTTCTATACAAATCCTAAATCTTTAATCACTAGAAATTCATATTTTCTTGAGATCTTATTTTATCCTTATTATTCTTATCATGCCATTGCATCTCCAATAAAGAAAAAATTAAGTGTCAGCCATATCCTTAGATGCCTTCTCTTCTAGAAAAGGAAAATTTGTATCTTGGTGGAATAAGAGAGCAGAAACAACTTCAAAAGATAATAAGAGCAAAATAAGGTGATCAGATGAGTTACTTCCAACAATTATTTTATTAAGCGGAAAGGAAAAAAATTTAAGGCAAACCCTCTAATTAAAACAATACCCATAACCAACAAGTATTGATCCACCAAGATTAAATATAGAACAGATCATTTTAGCACAACACAAGAGCCCTTTCTTCACATGTAAGCTGACTTCATCAGATATTTCTCCAATCCAATCAAATCAAACGAAAAGTAGAAAAATAGAACAAACCCAGATGAGATTCATCGAAATAAGAGAACACCTAGAACTTGGATTCGTTGATGAATGATCCCTTCTTCTAAGTTGCAACCAGTCCAAAATGTGGGAGTAGAATGCAGATATAATGAAAAGCTTTTCAGTAGCAACTACCAAGCAATCATCCCTATCTTGCTTGTGGCCGTAGAATCTGGATGGTAGGTTGTAAGCTCACTCTTCCTGCACACGACTCTCTATTGGATCTTTTTATTTTTGGTCCTAAAATCATATTCAAATGGAAGATTTGGGGAGTTGGGAATTGGTAGAAAATTCACCTAAAAACATAAACCCATTTCAATGTAGACATTGGTAGAAAATTCAGCAATGACGAGAAGGGTCATCTAAGGGAGAAAATTCAGCCCCAGCCATACATAAAGCTAAATTCTGTTCTACAATATATTGTACTAATAAGGGAAAAAAGGGGTTAGTTTTCCATCTTCTGTGAAACAAAAGAAAATAGTTTCGAATGTCATTCTATATAAATTACAAGCAAAGAAAAGAAACTCAGCTGCACAAGTGAGAGAAACAAGTAAGAGCATTTACAATGAGGTATCCAAAAACACAAAACATCCTGAGAAGGAAACTCTTAAGACAATCCTATGACCATTGAAACCCCGTCAAGAAACCCATTAGAATCCCACCCAAAGCCCCATTGAAACCCAATAAAACCCCAATCAAAATCCCATCTTTTTATTCGACCTCAGTGTGTGATGGAAAAGGGCCATGATGAAACAAAGACAGGGGAGTGTACCTACTATAGGGGAGGCGTCGTGTGAGGTGGAGGAGGAAGGTGAAGGCACTGCGGGTGTCCGGGGGCTGCTGCGTGCGTGCGTCCGGCGGAGGAAGATGAAGATGGTGGTGCATGAGATGGGTTGCAGGGAGATGCGTGATGGGTTGCATAGGTTGAAGAACGTCGCGCGATGGAGGAGGGGAGATGGAGGCGAACGGAGCAGGAGATGGAGAGGGTGGTGGGCGATGGAGAGATCTGATGGAGAGGTTGAAAGGGAGAGATGGGAGATGATGGAGGTCGGCTGGAATTGAAACTGAATGGGCTAGGGTTTCGATTTGGTTCTCATGAATAAGGTAAAAAAAAATTATTCAGGCCGCCCCCACCCACCACACACATTTTTTTTTTTTTTTTTAAACGACATGGTTAACCGCATTATATGGTTCGGTTTGGTTAATAATACGATTATTAACCACGGTTCGGTTCGCTTTGGTTAGACGTTTTTCCAATTTTTTTTTTTTTTTTTTTTACATCCCTACCAATAAGACTACCATGGGCCATCGGTAACATTAATAATCCGACAAAAAAAAAAGAGCATCAAATCAGTTAGTAAAACCAAAGCGTAGGAGTCATTCATCACCCTTTTGACGTAGTGCATCAAATTTATCAATTTTAAGCCATCTGAATAAATAATATATATGAAGGTAGGACCAAGTCCTTAGAGAATCCCCCTCTTTTATCTAATGGACCCAAGTTATGTTTTTTTTAATTGAAAGATTTTATAGTGAGCCTATTTATAAAAATATAATCCATTAAAAATAAATATCTCTTCTTGATGTGGGTCATCAATAAATTTTACTCGAACTAAAATTGAGCCCATCAGATTTGTCACGTATTAAGTCACCTGAATTAAAAATATAAAAGGTAAAATTCAATGCTTTATAGTAGTCAATCTAATGAAAATCCCATCGGGTATCGAAATTTTTTCTTGACCTACACTCCTGTAATAGAACCCACTTATAAAAAAACTAAATCACTCGTAACAAATGTCTCCCTAATAAACCCTCAAATAGATTTTATTCCTCTAGGAGATGGGTTCAATGTCATGTTTATTATTTTAAAAATATTAATAAATTATTAAGAAAAAGTTTAAGTAGTGTTCTTGTAGTCAATGTGGACTACATAATTGATCTGTAAATTAAAAAGAAGACCATAAAAAATTATAATATGAGCATATTAAATTAATAAAGATTAACTAGTGATACCGGATGGTATGATTTAAGGGCCAATATTTTACTAAAGGTGGGTTTTTAGTGGTGAAAATTAGACCGCGGCTAAAAAAATGCCACTAAAAGCCAACTTTCTTGTAGTGGAGACTGAGAGAAGTAGAGATGAGAGGGATCACTGATCAAGGATGGGTCTGCACTGTGTGCGTTGATGGAGGGTGATGATGATTGATGGGGGCCAATGGGCCATGGGGCTGCTGCCTGAAACGATGGGTGGGAGATGTTGGAAAAGGGTTTTTGGAAAATGGGGAAAAGGGTTCTTCTCTCCTCTTATTGAAAAGGGTTTTGAAAAAGAGAGACCGGGATAGATAGAGGGACAAATGGGGGAAATGGGTTTTGGAAAAGGGGCGCCGTTGGATTTTGGGGGGTAGGATGGACGTTAGGGCCTGGGGGGGCCCATTTTAGTCATTTTAAAGGCTTTTCCAAAGCAATACTTGTGAGAGAGGAATAGGCTCAGGTGCGAATGAAATTGGCGCCTTATTTTGTTGGCCGAAATATTTTCGTCTTCCATAACTTATCCTTATTAGTGACAAATTACGTTCGTCGCAAAAACAAATTATATTTTGTGACAAAAATGTTCGTCTCCAATGAGCTAAAATAATTCGCGCCAGCAAATGAAATTGGCACCTTATTTTTGTGACTAAATATTTTCGTCTTCCATAACTTATCCTTATTAGTGACGAATTACGTTCGTCACAAAATCAAATTATATTTCGTGACAAAAATGTTCGTCTTCAATGGGCTAAAATAATTCGCGCCAAAACAAATGAAATTGGTGCCTTATTTTGGTGACGAAATATGTTCGTCTTCGATAACTTATCCTTATTGGTGACGAATTACGTTCGTTGCAAAAAAAAATTATATTTTGTGACAACAATGTTCGTCTCCAATGAGCTAAAATAATTGGCGCCAACACAAATGAAGTTGGCGCCTTATTTTTGCAGACGAAATTTTTTTTCGTCTCCTATACTTTTGAAAAAAATGAAAACAAACGACAAAATTTATATTTCATCCTCTTTGGGTGTTCTTTTAAGACAAAAAAAATTTTCGTCATCAAATTTCGTCACAATAGCCTAGATTTCTTGTAGTGTATTTTCTATGTTAAATGGCCTTTTATGTTAAGACCTTTAAATTTTAGGTTTGTTGACTTGACCCATTTGTCCCTTGTGGATGAGATGCTCTTTATAATGTTATATGAGATAATTTTGCAGCAAACCTTTTGTCGATTCTCAGATGTGTACCTACATGACAAAGCTCCACATACAACTGGTACAATATGAATTTGATTGAACAAGATCCAGATGTTTGGTATAAATCAAGATGGTTTTTGATACAAATGGTGGTTTTAGCCCGGCTGGATTGGGTCTTATACATTAGATACATAGTAAAAATGAGAGAACTAGACAGGGTGCACTACACTAAACTAGTGTGAATTTTCACTCTTCCTTTGGTAAATCTACATGGTCTGGCTATCTTTCATTTATTAATCATTGGTGTATGAATGGAGTTATGAGGTAGCCAAATGCCGAGTGAGTGGATGAATTTAATCTATTAAGTAGATGGCCTTTTAACTATTGATGTGATGAGTTTCTAAAAAAAGAGATGGCCTTGTGAACACACAAGTTCATGTGTATGGGAATTACCAACCATTGACAACAATACAAGTTATTGGTAAAACCTCAAACCCATATTTATAGCTCTCAACTTCAAATGCTTTAGTTGCAATCATATTTAAATGCGAAGAAAAAAAGTAGAGCACTAACCCTCGAAACAGCGGGGCTGTAAAGCTTTTGTCAAAGGTTGTCCCATTGGGCCTTATAAGAAAAATAAAAGTCCTCATTTTGCTTATTATTTTTTGAGAGTTTATCCTAGCCAGGAGGCCAATTAAGGACTTAACTCGTGCAGGCCCTTTGAGAGTTTTGATTGTCATACATAATAATGCTTCCAAGCAATTGTTTGTAAAGAATGATTGTTGAATATGTTGTTTTCTTTTATTCCTTTTCCAAATGACTCATGGATATTGATTTTGGCCTTTTGATTTTAAGGTTCTTTTCTTGATTTTCTGTATTTTGTTTGTATGTTGATGACAACTGTTTAATATGTAAACAGATAAAATCATTTAATTGCGAATTGGGTTTTACGGTAAAAATCATACAGTCATCTTCTTGTCACTAATTGGAGTAATCCAATCACCCATTAGGCCCTAACTAAGGTGAAAAAGTCCACGTAACTGGTTGTCCACGGACCTACATAAGGGGCATGTTTGTACGCTTTTTTTACCTAGAGGTGAAGCCAACTATAATGTATAGTAGGGTAAAGGGTGGAAATCCTCATGGGTTTTGACTTCATTTTGATAGAAAGAGATCAAAGATCAATTTTCTGCATAAACTAGATAATCAACTTCATGATCAACTATGCTAGGGTCCTATTTCTACTTATGAAGTAAGGACCGCACTGAGGACCACACATCTATAAGCAAGAGAACAAGTCATGCAGAAGACCAAGTCCATGTTGTTGCCTGACAGCAAACAGTTTATTTATTTATTTATTTATTTATTTTTGAATGATTCAGTTTTTACATTTGAATTATTTTATTCAGTTGTAACAAAAAGGATGTATTGAACCTATTAAGACAGTGTAATGAATGAAAGACTTTTAGGGATTGAGAGACTAAAAACTCAGAAATTGTATACCTTTTTGGAAACAAGCTAAAAATTGCATAAACATTGACTAGATGTGCAAGAGGTCAATATTACATGATGAAGTGCTCATTTCTTTTTCTTTTCTTTTCTCTCTCTCTTTTTTTTTTTTTTTCTTTTGTTTTTGTTGAACATAGTCCTACATGCATGAGTGAATGAGTGAGGATAATGCTGAGGATATGAAATCTAGTTGGTCATATCTCTATGATTATAGAATCCAAGTCTGCATATCTAATAGAGATTAGTGCAGCTGATGGTTAAATCCACTGACAAAGGCAACAAGATTACTTTCTATTCCAAGGCTTATGAATATCCCTCACATTTGTTAAGTGCTCAAGAATATCTCTCTCAATTTGTAAAGTACTAGCCATAGGGAATCTATGGATATGTGATCATTCACTGTAATTTAATATTATAAATCTCATTTGTTGTGCTTTTTATTCCACAGAGGACTCCATGGTTCCTATGAATTACTAAACATCTAATTTTCTGAATGATTGTGATAGGACTACGGGAGTCAAAATCTCTGGTACAAATAGAAGTCTTGGGCTATATAACTCAAGCTGGTGAGGAACAGTAAATGTCCCCCTCATTGAGTAAGATTTCAGTCAGTCAAGACTCAAGAGTCAATAAAGTTTGAGTCAGTCAAGAGAAAATACCTAGAGTCAATTTAGTCAAGAGGAAATTTCTATAGCAAAAAGTCTACAGAGCCCGGGATTGTTGGCACTTGCGACGGGGCGACTTGTGTCTAAATAAAAATTATAAAACCTATATTAAAAGTATAAAATAAAAAAACAATTGAGCAAATATATCTAAATAGAAAAATCCTGATATGTCTAGCGTGTTTCTTTTGAGATTTGGGACGTAATGAGTTCAACATGTTGCTTTTTTTTTCTTTTTGTTTTCCGAATTATGAATGTTGATATATATTTGTTATAATTGATATTTTGAATATTATTGTTGTGTTGAATATTGTGTTCTTCACTTATTGTTTTATTCATTTGCATGCATTAGTGAAACTTAGACCCGTTCAAGAATTGTGTACGACATTAGTTCGGTGATCCTTGACGCGAAGGATCGGGTCTTTGACTAGAATCGTTGCTCTGGTGATGTACATTTGAACTTTGTCGTATGCGATTCTTGAATTGTCCAGTTTGGACAGTTTGGGAATGCAATTATCCATCTTATACTCAATAGCTCGTGCAAGTCCGATGTTAGATAGAGTTTCGGTTGATGTCCCATTGTTCTCTGGGTACATATATGGGTACGACTGATGTTGTATCCGTGTCGTGTGCTTGGAGAACCACGCGGACATGCTGCCGAAATTTTGTCTGACTAGGGGACGAAGCATTCGAGTTATTGAGTGCAAGTTGGATAGTGCATTCTCGAATGGGATAGGACCAACCACCCTGTAGTAAGTAGTTTGCAGTTTATGGATAGGTGACTTGCATGATGCATGGTACTTTGGGTTAATTGTACTTGCTCATTTTAGATTTCCATATAAACAGTTATCAAGATGGACAAGAGCTGGAATGATTTACCGAATAGGATGTCTAGGGAATACATGGAGGGGATTAACCAGTTCATGGAATTTATCAATGGGTTTGACAATGAGTTCATAAGTTGTCCATGTAGAAAATGTGCGAATCGGTATTATTACAGAAGAGAGTCTGTCCGAGAGCATCTGATTGTGAATGGATTCTTGAAGCAGTACAAGAATTGGATAAGACATGGAGAAGAGTATGCTTCCTGTCGCAGAGAGGAAAGAGATGAAATTGAGGTGGATGATATGTCAGAAACGGATCCGATGATCGCGATGCTAAATGATATCGCGTGCGGGTTGGCACCTGAATACACAAGCTGTGAGACTGAGAGGGCGGGTGGGAATAATCCTCGCTCCGGTGCCGATGAAGAAGCCCTAAGATATTTTGAAATTCTAGACGATGCACAGACAGAATTGTATCCTGGATGCAAGGGCTTCAGTAAATTGTCCTTTATCGTGGAGCTGTTACATTTGAAGGCATTGAATCAGTGGTCTGACACGTCCTTCGATATGCTCCTCCAGTTGTTGCATCGAGTGCTCCCATCGGGCGCAAAACTTGCAGAGTCCTACCATCAGGCTCGCAAGTTAACTGAAAATTTAGGCTTCACATATGAGACCTTGGATGCATGTCCGAACAATTGCATGTTGTTTAGGAATGAGAATGCCCATCTTGATAAGTGCATCGTGTGCCAAACTTCGAGATGGAAGGAGGACGGGGTTGGACACAATCGTCAGAATAGTTCTACAAGTGTTATAAATCGTGGCAAACTTGTGGCAGCAAAGCACGTGAGATATTTCCCACTGAAGCCAAGGTTGAAGAGGCTTTTTTTGTCATCAAATATTTCTAATCTGATGAGATGGCATGCCGAGAATAGCAGGGACGATGGTAAGTTAACCCATCCAACAGATTCCCCAACGTGGAAAGACTTCGATCGAAGGAATCTAGACTTTGCCTTGGATTGTCGCAATGTGCGGCTTGGTTTGGCTGCAGATGGTTTTAGTCCATTCAGATCCATGACAGGGGCAAATCACAGCACGTGGCCAGTCGTGTTGGTACCTTATAATTTCCCGCCATGGATGTGTATGAAGCAACCTTTTCTGATCCTATCCACACTTATCGATGGACCAAGAGGACCAGGGGACAAGATTGATGTATATATGCAACCTTTGATTGATGAATTGAAGGAATTATGGGCCGATGGTCTGATGACATTTGATGCCGAAGGCAATGAAATGTTTAAACTGCGCGCCGCATTATTGTGGACAATTAACGACTTCCCTGCGTACGCTAACTTGTCGGGTTGGAGCACAAAGGGAGAGTTTGCATGTCCTTGCTGCAATCAGGAGAAGAAATCAACTTGGTTGAAGCACGACAGAAAATGGGTATACACGGGTCATAGACGTTTTCTACCTCCATTGCATAGGTTCAGGAGGGACAAAGTGTCATTTGATGACACTCGACAATATGGTCCAGCACCTCGAACAATGACGGGAGTTGAATTGTTGTCACAGCTCGAGCAGGAGCAAATACGTACTGTGTATGATTTTCAAGATTTATTGGCCCTCCCGCTGCCTTCTATTCCTGGTGCAAATAGAAGACGAAGTCATAATTGGAAAAAAAAAGTATTTTCTACGATTTACCATACTGGAAAGATAACTTACTCAGGCACAACTTAGATATTATGCACATCGAGAAGAATGTCTGTGATAATATACTGTGGACCATTCTCGGTGTTCAGGGGAAGTCGAAGGATGGTGTCAATGCACGTCGTGACTTGGAAGAAATGGGCTTGAGAAAACCGTTGAACTTGCAGCCGAGAGATTCAAACAAGGCATACATGCCTCCTACGCAGTACGCGATGAGTAAAGATGAGAAAGATGTCTTCCTCTCTGTTCTGAAGGGTGTCAAGGTTCCTGACGGGTACTGCTTGAAGGACACACATCGATGAGCTCAAACGGGACATGCCTCGTGCTACGGAGAGTGAAATTCATCAGTCCCATTACCGGTCATTTCACGAATGGTTCAAGAATCACGTACGTAGTCAATCATTAGGAGTAGTTTCACTTGTTCATGTCATATTATTTTTATGTAGTGATATTTGGTGATTACATGCATTGTATAGGTGTGTAGCTTACGAAGAACCAACGATCCTAGTCTGACCGATGAAATGAAACAGTTAGCTGATGGCCCCTTCATAACGGCCCGACGTTACACAACTTGTGACGACAACGGTTTTCGATTTCGCTTAAAGGATGTAGATGAGAAACGAGCGACACAAAATAATGGGCTCGGTTGTCCATCTGTGGATGTTGGTTACTACTATGGCCGGTTGAAGGATATTGTTGAAGTTGTGTACAATTACGGGTTAAAGTTTCTATTGTTTAAGTGTGATTGGGTGGATTCTATCCAAGGGGTGAAAACAGATAATTACCAATTTACATTGGTAAATTTTAACAATCTGTTACATCGTGATGATAAGTGCCGAACCCTACATACTGTCCTCAATGGCGGAGCAAGTTTACTATGTCAGAGATCCGAAAGATCCTAACTGGCAGGTTGAAGTTAAAATGTCAAGGAGGGGAGTGTATCAGATTGAATGTAATGAGCCAGATATTGGTGCATTCGCCGAACAAGTTCTTGACCAGACTGCAGTTGTTCAACGTGATGAAGATGTTAATTGGGTTCGGGAAACCATTGAAGGAGATACAGTTGACTTACACGACCAGTGAACGGTTGGGAACTAATTCACCAATGTTAAATTTCAGTGTAAATAATTTTAAAATGTTACACCGAGTAGGCCATCGACGTCTCAGGCGAGTCTTTCCACCCCAGTTGATGCTTCGGCGTCGACTTTTTCATCTCCACCGTCTCGGCCTGCGTCAACGTCTGCACAGACTGGTATGAGTTTATTTAATTAAACATTTTAGTTCTAGAAAATTATTTTAATTCAATTTAGTTAAATTATCTTTAATTTGAACAGGTGCTACGAGCACGGGCCCATCTTCCAGCAGGGGGAGAGGTCCTGCTAGAGGGATCCAGACGTGGAATTCCGGTCATCCTATAGCTGTTGAGTTTGATGGAACGTACCATCCGGTGGGCCCGCATGCTCGCGAGCTCATCAGTCAATTGGGACATATGGTCCGGGATCCATATGCATTCCCTCTGACTACACTTAATTGGGACGTATTTCCGGTGGAGACACTAGACCGTACCTGGCAGCAGGTTAAGGTAATAATTTAACATTTCTCAAAAAATGATGTGTCAATTTAAACTATAACTTAATGAAAAATATTTCTTTCATTTTCAGGACAACCTGAGGGCGTATCCTGAACTCTTCCGGCCAGTTTGCATGTCGAAGTGCCGGAAGATGTGGAAAGATCATAAAAATAAAGTTAAGATGCACCATTGGAAGCCACATCAGGATGCGCCCGACATACTTGATCGAGTTCCGAGGGGCGTACTCCCGGATTAGTGAACTCAACTCGTCCGGTACTGGACGAGCGAGGAGGTCCAGGTTGGAGAGGGCAGTCATGATCCAGCAGGCTCAACTGATACTGACGAGGTATAACAATTTACTTTAATTCAAGATTTCAACATGTATTGAAATTTGTTAACTTGTGTTAGAAATTTATAGATTTTGAAACTTAAAAAGTTAGAAACTTACAGAACGACGGAACGAGATTCCGACTCCCGGATTGCTCGTCAAGCTGAAACGTATGTTTAACTCAATACGATAACTTAAAACATAGAAAATCGGCCACCGGGCGCCCAAAATGAGCAAACGGGCGCCGTTGCCCATGAGAGTGGATGGGCACATGCCCGTAGTCATTCCTGACGTGCAGGAACTGACGGAACGAGATTTCGACTCCCGGATTGCTCGTAAAGTTGAAACGTAGGTTTAACTCGATACTTTAACTAAAATCATAGAAAATTGGGCTCTCGGCGCCCAAAACGAGTGAACGGGCTCCGTTGCCCATGAAACTGGACGGGCACGTGCCCGTAGTTATTCCTAACTTGCAAGAACTGACGGAACGAGAATCCGACAGTTGGATTGCTCGTAAAGCTGAAACGTAGGTTCAACTCGATACTTTAACTTAAAACTTAGAAAATCGGCCTCCGGGCATCCAAAACGAGCGAACGGGCTCCGTTGCCCGTGACAATGGATGGGCACGTGCCCGAAGTCATTCCTGACTTGCAGGAACAGACGGAACGAGAATCCGACAGTTGGATTGCTCGAAAAGCAGAAACGTAAGTTTAACTCGATACTTTAACTTAAAACTTAGAAAATCGGCCTCCGGGCGTCCAAAACGAGCGAACGGACTCCGTTGCCCATGAAAGTGGATGGGCACGTACCCGTAATCATTCCTGACTTGCAGGAACCGACGGAACGAGATTCCGACTCCCGGATTGCTCGTAAAGCTGAAACGTAGGTTTAACTCGATACATTAACTTAAAACATAGAAAATCGGGCTCTCGGCGCCCAAAACGAGCAAACGGGCTCATTTGCCCGTGAAACTGGATGGGCACTTGCCTGTAGTCATTCCTCACTTGCGGGAACTGACGGAACTAGATTTCGACTCCCAGATTGCTCGTAAAGCTGAAACATAGGTTAAACTCGATACTTTAACTTAAAACTTAGAAAATCGGGCTATCGGCGCTCAAAACGAGCAAACGGGCTCCTTTGCCCGTGAAACTGGACGCGCATGTGCCCATAGTCATTCCTCAATTGCAAGAACTGACGGAACGAGATTCCGACTCCAGAATTGCTCGTAAAGCTGAAACGTATGTTTAACTCGATACTTTAACTAAAAACTTAGAAAATCGGGCTCTAGGCGCCCAAAATGAGCAAACGGGCTCCGTTGCCCGTGAAACTGGACGGGCATGTGTCCATAGTCATTCCTCACTTGCAGGAACTGACGGAACGAGATTCCGACTCCCGGATTTCTCGTAAAGCTGAAACGTAGGTTTAACTCGATACTTTAACTTAAAACATAGAAAATCGGGCTCTCGGCCCCCAAAACGAGAAAACGGGCTCCGTTGCCCGTGAAACTAGACGGGCACGTGCCCGTAGTCATTCCTCACTTGCAAGAATTGGCGGAACGAGATTCCGACTCCCGGATTACTCGTAAAGCTGAAATGTAGGTTTAACTCGATACTTTAACTTAAAACATAGAAAATCGGGCTCTCGGCTCCCAAAACGAGCGATCGGGCTCCGTTGCCTGTGAAACTGGACGGGCACGTGCCCGTAGACATTCCTAACTTGCAGGAACAGACGGAACGAGAATCCGACTGTTGGATTGCTCGTAAAGCTGAAACGTAGGTTCAACTCGATACTTTAACTTGAAACTTAGAAAATCGGCCTCCGGGCATCCAAAACGAGCGAACGGGCTCCGTTGCCCGTGACAGTGGATGGGCACGTGCCCGTAGTCATTCCTGACTTGCAGGAACTGACGGAACGAGAATCCGACAGTTGGATTGCTCGAAAAGCTGAAACGTATGTTTCACTTGATACTTTAACTTAAAACTTTGGAAAATCGGTCTCCGGGCGTCCAAAACGAGCGAACGGGCTCTGTTGCCCGTGAAAGTGGACGGGCACGTACCTGTAGTCATTCCTGACTTGCAGGAACTGACGGAACGAGATTTCGACTCCCGGATTGCTCGTAAAGCTGAAACGTAGGTTTAACTCAATACTTTAACCTAAAACATAAAAAATCGGGCCCTCGGCGCCCAAAACGAGCAAACGGGCTCATTTGCCCGTGAAACTGGACGGCACGTGCCCGTAGTCATTCCTCACATGTGGGAACTGACGGAACTAAATTCCGACTCCCGGATTGCTCGTAAAGCTGAAACATAGGTTTAACTCGATACTTTAACTTAAAACTTAGAAAATCGGGCTATCGGCGCCCAAAACTAGTAAACGGGCTCCGTTGCCCGTGAAACTGGACGGGCACGCTCCCCTAGTCATTCCTCACTTGCAGGAACTGACGGAATGAGATTCTGACTCCCGGATTGTCCGTAAAGCTGAAACGTAGGTTTAACTCGATACTTTAATTTAAAACTTAGAAAATCGGGCAATAGGCGCCCAAAATGAGTAAATGGGCTCCGTTGCCAGTGAACTCGACGGACACGTGTCCCTAGTCATTTTTCACTTGCAAGAACTGATGGAATGAGATTCCGACTCCCGGATTGCTAGTAAAGCCGACACGTGGGTTTAACTCGATACTTTAACTTAAAACATAGAAAATCGGGCTCTCGGCGCCTAAAATGAGCAAACGGACTCCGTTGCCCATGAAACTGGATGAGTACGTGCCCCTAGTCATTCTTCACTTGTAGGAACTGACGGAACGAGATTCCGACTCCCGGATTGCTCGTAAATCTTAAACGTAGGTTTAATTCGATACTTTAACTAAAAACATAGAAAATCGGGCTCTCGGCGCCCAAAACGAGCGAACGGGCTCCGTTGCCCGTGAAACTGGACGGACACGTGCCCGTAGTCATTCCTAACTTGCAGGAACTGACGGAACGAGAATCCGACAGTTGGATTGCTCGTAAAGCAGAAACGTAGGTTCAACTTGATACTTTAACTTAAAACATAGAAAATCGGCCTTCGGGCATCCAAAACGAGCGAACAGGCTCCGTTGCCCGTGACAGTGGATGGGCACGTGCCCGTAGTCATTCCCGACTTACTGGAACTGACGGAACGAGAATCCGACAGTTGGATTGCTCGAAAAGCTGAAACGTAAGTTTCACTCGATACTTTAACTTAAAACTTAGAAAATCGGCCTCCGGGCGTCGAAAACGAGCGAACGGGCTCCGTTGCTTGTGAAAGTGGAGGGGCACGTATCCGTAGTCATTCCTGACTTGTAGGAACTGACGGAACGAGATTCCGACTCCCGGATTGCTCGTAAAGCTGAAACGTAGGTTTAACTCGATACTTTAACTTAAAACTTAGAAAATCGGGCTCTCGGCGCCCAAAACGAGGAAACAGGCTCCGTTGCCCGTCAAACTGGACGGGCACGTGCCCGTAGTCATTTCTCACTTGCAGGAACTGGCGGAACGAGATTCCGACTCCCGGATTGCTCGTAAAATTGAAACGTAGGTTTAACTCGATACTTTAACTTAAAACATAGAAAATCGGCTTTAGGTGCCCAAAATGAGCAAACGGGCTCCGTTGCCCATGAAACGGGACGGGCACGTGCATGTAGTCATTCCTCAGTTGCAGGAACTGACGGAACGAGATTCCGACTCCCGGATTACTCATAAAGCTGAAACGTAGGCTTAACTCGATACTTTAACTTAAAACTTAGAAAATCGGGCTATCGGCGCCCAAAACGAGCAAACGGGCTCCGTTGCCCGTGAAACTGGACGGGTACGTGCCCCCAGTCATTCTTCAGTTGCAGGAACTGACGGAACGAGATTCCGACTCCCGGATTGCTCGTAAACCTGAAACGTAGGTTTAACTCGATACTTTAATTTAAAATATAGAAAATCGGGCTCTCGGCGCCAAAATTAGCAAACGGGCTCCGTTGCCCGTGAAACTGGACGGGCACGTGCCCGTAGTCATTCCTCACATGCAGGAACTGACGGAACGAGATTCCGACTCCCGGATTGTCCGTAAAGCTGAAACGTAGGTTTAACTCGATACTTTAATTTAAAACTTAGAAAATCGGGCAATAGGCGCCCAAAACGACTAAACGGGCTCCGTTGCCAGTGAACTCGACGGACACGTGCCCCTAATCATTTTTCACTTGCAAGAACTGACGGAACGAGATTCCGACTCCCGGATTGCTAGTAAAGCCGACACGTAGGTTTAACTCAATACTTTAACTTAAAACATAGAAAATCGGGCTCTCGGCGCCCAAAATGAGCAAACGGACTCCGTTGCCCATGAAACTGGACGGGCTCGTGCCCCTAGTCATTCCTGACTTGCAGGAACTGACGGAATGAGATTCCGACTCCCGGATTGCTCGTAAAGCTGAAACGTAGGTTAAACTCGATACTTTAACTTAAAACATAGAAAATCGGGCTCTCGGCGCCCAAAACGAGCAAATGGGTTCCGTTACCCGTGAAACTGAACGGGCACGTGGCTGTAGTCATTCCTGACTTGCAGGAACTGACGGAACGAGATTCCGACTCCCGGATTGCTCGTAAAGCTTAAGCGTAGGTTTAAATTTCAAAATTTGAATTTTAATACTTAATTTTCTTCTATATATTAACTATTAATATTTGTTTCTCTTTTTTCTTCAGGTTTGAGAGCATCGTATCTATACGGCAACCTGCACGGACAATTTGATTTCTTTTTTCTTTTATTTTTATTGCTGGAATTGTAATGGATATAATTTGTTGAAACTTTTGTAATATTTTGAACATTATTAATATAAGATTTTGTTTTTGTTATTAGTTGTTGTAATGGATTGTAGTAGTTGTTATTGGTATTTGTAATGAATGGTAGTTGTTCTATATGATCTATTCAGGTACACAGATTCAGATACAAGAATAAAATTGAGAAATTTGAAAAATATTGAAATTTTTTTTTTCTGTCCATTAGCGGCCGCCAATCTTACTATTAGCGACCGCCAGTGGCGGTCGCTAAAAGTATTTAAAAAAAATTTTAAAATTACAAAAAAAATTAAAATCAGCATTTGCGGCCGCCAATCCAATCATTAGCGACCGCCATGGCGGTCGCTAATACTATTTAAATTTTTTTTAAAATTATAAAAAAATTAAATTTGAACATTTGCGGCCGCCAATCCAAGTATTAGCGACTGCCACGGCGGTCGCTAATACTATTAAACAAAATTAAAAAAATAATAAAAAATGACTTTTAGCGACCGCTAGGTGGCGGTCGCTAATACTTTAAGCGACGACTTTTCCGCGACGGGGTCTGCGCGGTCGCTACAGACTATTAGCGACCGCCAATAGACTTTTAGCGACGGCTTTTGGCGGTCGCTAAAAGTCAATTTTCTAATAGTGTTTCGCGGGGTAATATGTAAGGTCTTTAGCGACCGCCACAAGCGGTCGCCCGCTTTTTATTGCGCCAAAAGAGCTTTTCCTAGTAGTGGTTGATTCATGGGTTTGACACATCTTTTAGCAAGAAAAAATTATAAACTTCTGGTCCAACAATTAAAATTAGCAGTTTTTTTTTTTCCCCCGCTTTTTTTTTTTTTTTCCAGTAGAGACTCATCAGTTCTAGGCGAGGCACTGTGCAATTGTCCTCGAGTCCTTATAGAACAATAAGAAACTTATGAGAAAAAGAGGATTACATTTTTACCCCTTTTGGAGTGGTACTGGTATCAAGACCTCTGTAAAGGAGCAAAAGGAAATTCATTGTGATCAATATTTTCTACATGTAATGTTTTTTTTTTTAATTTATTTTATGATCAGTTTAAGGAGGATAAAGATAGAAAAAATTTATTTGAATTTAAATGTGATGTGATGAGAGGGGAGTTAAGAGGGGGTGGGTCTAGAGAGGATAAAGATGAAAAAAGTTATTTGAATTTAAATGTAATGAGAGGTATAGTGACCCAAATCAAAGCCAAAGCATTCACTGTTGCACAATATGATGCCAAGCTAAGTGTCAGAATTTTAACATCTACTGTAGCTGGAATTATATAATTGTCCTTCATCTAGCTCATTATAATTTGTAATACCTTATAACAAAAATAAAAGATATACCTTATAACAAAAATAAAAGACCTAAAGGGAGCCTTGAGAATCTGCCCTTGAAAACCAATGGAGGTGCTTGAAACATAGTCCAAGCTTTATCACAGCAACAATTTATAATCAACAAAATCTGTAATAAAAAAAAAAAAATTTAAAAGATACAAAGAAAACCTAGAGAATCTGCCCCCTAAATTTTCATTAATATTTATAGAGTACCATTTCGATCATAAACTCTCATCCATTAAAAAAAATCGCTTTACCCAAATATAGCTATTTCCCACAATCCTTGCACACATAAACACAAATCATCTTAAAGAGATTAATTTCACTCCAACCAACTCCAAATCAGTAACCTTTGATTAAAAAGATTCTTGCCTGAGGTCCTATCTACTCTTCTTCACCACTACATATCCAACCACAAAAAACAATTGGAATGTAGATAAGTCCGGTTTTTGGGCCCTATCATTAAGATACTAACGTGAGAGGCATTTTGAAGTATTAGAACGAATTAAATTTAAGTTTCCTGAGAATGGGGACACCATCCACGTGTGGGGATGATAAAGAAGAGAAGTGAACTCCATGCTAGTTACATGCAACTTTCCTTTGAAGGGAATATATCTTAAGGTCCAGTGAAATGATTTTATGATGTATTAAGATTAGATATTGATTTTAGGATTAAGATAGGAAGATTAACACTAATTAGAAAGAGAGAGATTTGAGGGGAAATGAGAAGGATTTTAGAGGGAAAGATTTAGGAAGGATATTTGAAGAGGTGTACCCACGTCAAAGCCAATCCTATTAAGAGGATGAGAGATTTCAGGAAGTATTAGAATGAGAGAGAGATTTTAGAAGGAGGATGAGAGATTTTAGGGAAGTACGAGAGGGATAGATTTGGAATGTCCCACATTAAACCGAAAAGCTCTGTGTTTTTATAAGTATTTTTCCGAAAGTAGAACTCTTGTGGGTGATGACGTGGCACCCTCCACAACCCTCCTCCCCGTTTGCTTTAATAAATATAATTAGTACCAGTGAATATGGCATATGTAGAGGCGAAGCACCGATCATCAAGATCTCCAGCCTGGTTTGCAACCAAAAATACAGTTATTGCAAATGTATCTCCGCAAAAATGCAGTCCATGTGTGATAGTGCCTTTGAGAAAATAGAGAATCCTACAAGTTGGGCTTCTGACAAGTTAGGAAAAGATACAAAGAGATCATCAAGGAGACTTGCTATCTATAGTGATTAGAGATCTGACGACTAAGTGGGCCATATGTTATGTGTGCCTGGGTTGGCTGACATATACATTTACAAAAGGCCATTTTATAATAGCCCCTCTTTTTTACACCCTGACATTTTGTGCCCATTTCACTACAAGAAAGTTGCCTTTAGTGGTGACTTTTTTAGCCGATGTCTAATTTTCGCCACTAAAAACCAATCTTTAGTGGCAAAAATTTGATGTCGCCATTGAAAGTATTATAATGCCCACATTTAGTGGCAACTTATATGTCGCGGCTAAATTTCGCCACCAATTTCTTGGTGGGAATTTTTGGCGCCATGGGATTTTGGAGGAAAAGAGATTTAGTGGCATGTTTTAATTTATCGCCACTAATGATGTAAAGTTTTAGTGACAACTTTTTATGATCACCGCTAATTTCTTAGATTCTTACATTTAGCCGCGATATATTTTTTGCCACTGTATGTTCTATTTTTTGTGGCTACTTTATATTGCCACTAAAGATATATAACACGAAAGTCGACTTTTAAATGCAACATTTTTTGCAATAATTTAATTTTCTCCACTAAAAACTCACCTTTAGTGGTGAAGCTTGATGTTGACAATAAAGGTATTATGTAATCACATTTAATGACAACTTATATGTTGTAGTTAAAGGTTATTTTGAAGGGGAAGGAGATTTAGTGGTGAGTTTTCTTGTTTTGCCACTAATGGTCTAGGAGTTCAGTGGCAACTTTTTATTTTTGTGGCTATTTGCTTAGTCGTCTTATTTTTTCCACCTTTTGCGGCGACTTTCTATTGCAACTAAAAATATATTATATGAAAGCCAGCTTTTAGTGGCGACACTTTTAACCACAATGTTATTTTTGCCACAAAAGACTCACTTTAGTGTAGGTATTATAGCGATCACATTTAGTGGCAACTTATATGGCGTGGCTAAAGGTCCTTTTTTGTGTGTGTGTGTGGGGGGGGGAGAGGGGGGGAGGTGTTGTGAAGAAAATTAGTGGCGAGTTTCAATCTTTCACCCTTAATGTGGTCTAGGAGCCTAGGAGTTTAGCAAAAACCTTTTTTTCATAGCTAATTTCTTCTGTGTCTTACTTTTAGCTATACTTTTTTATGGGGCGTCGTCAAATTTTACTTTGAATGGGGTGGGTCGCACTGCACGACTGATTACACACTATCAAAGATGCAAACAAAGTCTTCTAGCATAATCAATGAGTCTTAAAATCAAGTTGGGTTGAGATTTGAGCTAAAAAAATACACTGATGAGCGAAATTGAGGGCGTCAGTAGACTATGCGTGTGACTAAAATACGTGTGGAGCTCCATTATGAATCAACCATCTTTCTTACGCTAAGGCATGGAAGAGAATCACGGTATTGGTCGATCACAATAAATGACACCATTACGTTATTGATCACGTAATGTTCTCTATCCGGCGTAGTCGTTGTGTCATAAAATGTTTTTACCCCAAAACATTTTGAGAAAATATCCAAAGTAATCCATAACATTATAAAATGCTAGAGAATGATGTTGATTTCCATTAGTAACAACTATAAAGTAAAATATTGGCCCCTAAATCATAGCATCCGGTATCACTATTTAATCTTGATCAATTTAATATGCTCATTGTCATGTTATTATTTTTCTGGTCATCTTTTTAATTTACAAATCAATTATGTAGCCCACATTGACTACAAGAACACTACTTGAACTTTTTTTAAAAATAATAAATATGACATTGAACCCAACTCCTATACGATGTTTAAAAATAGCGGCTAAAACAATTAGTGACAGCAATTTTAGCAACGACTCAGTGGCAATCAAAATATTGCCGCTAAAACTTTTAGCCGCGACTATAAAACCTTTAGCCGCCAAAAATTTCACAACTAAAAGTAAAGTTTTTTGTAGTGAAGAAAAAAATAAGATAGATGATCTCAAAAGGGAAAAGGGAGATCGCACCTGAGAAACCAAGAGGTTTTTGTGTTAATAATTCAATATGATTATTTTATTCAATGGTTGTCTCATAAGTCCCTCCTCCTGAAATGGCATGCGACAAATTCACCCCAATCACAAAAAGTTCTACAATAAGATTGATCACATTAAAACATGTAAAATTACATAGCGGTTTATTCAAATTCTTTATATGTTTATTATTCTCACAATGGGCCTAGCTCCCAATGGAGTGAAATTTCTCCAGGGCCTATATGGGAGTAGCATTTAGCTTGAACGGCATCCATGTTTAACATGTGGGCTCCACTTTCACGAATTTCTCACAGGGGGAGGGTTATGAGGATCAGCCGATCAGGTCATAGTTAGGTAACAAGAGGCATAGCACTATCTAATAATGGAAATTTCGCACCCTCATGAACAAGAGTAAACAAGAAAGAAGGGAAATACAAACGGCTTGAAGAGAGTTCAGCTCCTCGACAGATAAAAACACAACTGTCGAAGTTTACAAGGAAGAAATAGATAAAAAAAGTACTAAAAAAAGGCAGAAACAGAAACACAAAATGTAAATAAATGCTTTACATTTAGTGCACCTACAGTTTATCTCGCAACTTATCGAATGAGGAGGTCGTATGGCCCCAAGAGAAACGCAAAGCGCCACGCACAAGCAGTGGGACACTGCATCCAACGCATATTACTGCAATAGCCAACCATAAGCTTTCATCCGACAGCACCACGTACAAGGCTGATGTGAGTGCAACCACTGTTCCACTGACCGCAACCCATAACAAGAAGTTGCTCACACCCATAGCATTCACCAAGAAGGCGTGGTCACCCCCCAAGGTATAGACCATGAGGAATGCCACGGTCAGAGAGCTGCAGAAGGCCACAGTATCTGACAGCACAAAGGCCTTTAGTGCAGCTCTTTTTATAAAGACAGGGAGGCCTTCTCCAGGATCATTGTTCTTGTAACCCCCTGGAAATGTGAAAGCAGCTGCAAAAGTGACTGTGGCAATCAGTGACGCAACAACTGATAATGTATTGGCCAATGATCTCAAGTCTGTTCTGCTGAGATGTGATGGCGATCTCCGACCAAGAGCCATCTTCTTCACCCATGATAATGGACTGTTTACAGCTCCAAAACGATTAAGTTTCTTTCTGGTGTACTTCTGCATGCCATGCAAAATTTTTAATTTTATCAATAATCAATAACTAAAATCATATTGAAATCAATAAACTCATGCTGGAGAGTCGAAGAAAAAACTTCCAAAAGAAGTTAACCGTCCATGACAAATACAAAATATCATCATCATCACACCCTCGTCTTCTACAGCTAAAAACAAAAATACTTACCTAAATAATATGAACAAAAAACAAAATACTTACCTAAATAATATGAACAGCACATCAACTTCATCACTGAGATATCTAAAACCCATATAAAATATGACCCCCCAAAATTTCCAAAACCCCCCTTTTTTTAGAGAATCTTATAATTTTTTTACACATGGACCCCAAAGTATAAAAAGGACTGCCATATATTTTGAAAACTACATGTATTTTTATGTGGCCCCCAACAAATTTCTTTCTACATAGCGCCCTCACGCCTCCAACACATACCAAAGGAAGAATAAATGGTTTTGCCCCTGTTTTCAGATATAGAATAAAATATAGTATTTGGTATTTTATCCAAATGCGTAAAGCAAACTTGCCATATTGGCTCTTTTTTTTATTTTTTTAACAAGTAGCTAAAGTAGTTTTGACGGTGTGAGACGGGGGAAGGCCAAAGCTTAGACTTGCCCCAAATTCAACTCGCTCAAGCTCAATAAACTTTTATCTTGCACACATTGACCAAACTTGAATTAAACCCGCAGCTAATGAGGGAGGGTCGGTCGGGTCGAATCCTCATATAAACCAACCCATTCCCAACCCTTTCCAAAGAGGAAGAAATAAGTTCCCTCTTTATGGACAATGGAGTACCCAATTACCCATTGACAATACAGATAGATTTGAGCCAGTGCACAAAATAATACCCGTTTTATAGGAAATCCCTCGTCAAAATCATTAACATCCAGAGGTGTGAGGCCCTGCTTGTTGGTGATTCTCCCGCTAGCTCCGTTTTTTACTAAGACCCTAACCATGAGACAGAAAGGGATCTTGGCTGCAAGATGTAAGGGTGTGTTTCCATCACTTTCAGGTTCATTTATCAGCACCTTGAGCTCAGGCAATTTAAGTAAGAACTTTAGCATGGTCAGGTTGCCATTCATCACAGCCACGTGAAGTGCGTTTCGGCCCTTTTGGTTCAAAATCTCTGCTGCGCATGCGTTAGAGCTAAGTATAGCTTTCACCATTGAAAACTGGCGGCTTTCTTTTACAATAATATGCAGAGGTAAATTGCCGTCGTTATCGGCAACATAAACAAGTGATGGGTTCGCTGTTACAAGTGCGACAAGGTTTGTACGGTGGCCAAGAGCTGCGGCATAGTGTAAAGCTGTCTTTCCATAACGGTCCACTCGTTCCATGTCTCTGCGTTCAAATTTGCTCAGCAGAATCTTCACAATCTCTGACATTAGAGAAACGAGAGAGAAAAAAAAGTCACTAATCCATGTCACTAATGCATAAATGGAACATAACTAGGACGCCAATTAAAGCTCTATAATGATGTAGTGCACACAGTGGACACGGATTTTACAGTGTGCACACCACCTGGAGAGATCCTCGAACGATCTGAGCTTATTAGTTTCTTTTATGTTTTTTCATTTTTATTTTGGTGGAACTGTTACGATCTCACGTTTGCAAGTAGAAGACTCCTTCGCTAGCAAAAAGTCTCTTTCTTTTAGTTTATCCCAATCCAAACTCTGTTAATGGTTATGCTTTAAGTGATCATTGGTGTTTACCAAGAACTTAGTTCAATGTGCCCCCGTATAGGTGGGCCATACAATTCTTAACGACAAGATCTTTAACATTATCAGAGTGATTAACCATGCAAGTGCGCCACATGTGGCAGATGAGCTACACGAACTCTTAACATTTTATCACCTCTAGGTTGTGGTTTGGTAAAAAACCTCCAAACATTAGGGTAACATTAATGAGAATATTTTCCCATTGAAACATTGAGAGCTTGATCTCTCTGGCCATTTAGTAATAATTAGGTTTGTTTCAGATCCTTTTTTTTTTTTTTTTTTTTCATTCAAGAAAAAAAATTTAAAATCTAATTGGAGTATTATATTTATATATGTATAATTCATTCTCTTTAAAATTGGATATCAGTTGCAAGAAAGAGGGTTGATTTTGTCTTGATTCTCAAATATCCACAGGCCACATAAGCAAACCATAACAAACACTAACACATCTCTTCTCTATTTTTTTTTAGAATAAAGCGACTTTTTTTGGTAGAACTAACACATCTCTTAGGACAATGTCTAAAAAAAACGTCCCTTCTCAATCCTTAAAACACATCCACTCACATCTCTTAGGACACATCACTTGAACGCATCTTTAAAAATAAGTGCCCCTTTTTAATGCTTAAAACGCATCCACTGCTCCTCTCATTTAATCCATACGCATCCAATGGTGTTTTATATGTGTTCGGATCTTGTCTAGAAATCCAAGGATGGAGGTCTTGATGTTATTGAAAACTATGTCTTCTAGAGCCTTCACGAATCATGAATTTGTTTGAAATCGGTAATCTTCTCTCTTTCAAAATTTATTTCTATCTTCCAGAAAACAAAAAAAACTATAATCGTCCAAAATGAATAGGCAAACATGACTTGGCATAATAGATATAAAATTTATTCTCACATCATCGTGATTACGCGTGTTCAAAAATAAAAGACAGTGTGAAGATCATGTGAGATCATTCACTCCGTCCATGCATCTATATTAATTCTAACTTAATCTAGATATTAATTTTAATTTATAAATCAAATTACGCAGGATTTAACCCTGCATTGCACGGGGCTTTCGGCTAGTGTATATACATATTTCTTTTAGGTCTACTTTAGATTAAATAAAATGAAAAATATGATATAAACGGTAATAAAAATGGAATTCCAATTGATTTTAGCCATGGGACTAGAAAACATAGAAAATCAGTAGATATCATAACACAAACCCACTCCTAAACACTCCCCCTTATAAGTAAAACTTGTGGAACTCGAAGGGTGCTCATTTCGCCGACACATATTTTTTCAGTGCAGAGTCATTTTTCTTAGGATTTCAAAGCTTTGATCTATATTAAAATTTCTTAGCTAAATACTCCTACCAGAACATCAGGCTGTTCATTGAGGGGGTATAAAATCTCTCTCTTTAAAGTTGAGTTCGAATAAAATAGTCTCATTCTCAATCCTCCACAGGCCACATCAGCAATGCATATACGTCAGCCTTCTTCTCAAAAGCAGTTCTCTTGGTGGAAGGACCTTTCATATGCTTCTCCCTCACAAAAGAAAAAAGGAAAAAGAAAAAAGAAAAAAAAAACCCTAAGTCTTTTCATCCTCAGAAGCCAGATTATTGCGCAGAAGCTCCCTGAGCAACGCAAACTAAAGCAATCAATCGCCCTGCAAATGTCTCGGACCCATCTATCCATTTGAGGGCCCACTTTGCTATTCTTGCGATGCAGGGGATGGTCTCAACTGCGTGAAAAAGGCGGTCTTTTTCTGCAGGGTCTTTGATGTAGGATTGTTACACCCCGACCCGAACTAATCATGATTAAGACTAATTAAGTGAGATTAATGCTAATTAAGCATGAATAATTGGGTTAATCAGGGTTAATGACCAAAAAGGGACAAATCAGTCTCAAATGATGCATTAAGCATAATAGACTGGATTTGGATGAAATTGAGTCGATTAAAATGAGTTTAGACTCAAACAAGATAGGCTAAGGACTTTTTCGTAAATACGGATTTTCACGTATTTCGTCAAATACGGAAATTCTTAATACCAACGTGTGTATCTTGAAGAGTATGTTAACTTCCATAATAAATACGATTCCATTTGACCTCAAATGGACCAAGTAAGGCGTCATTTGACTCTAAATGTAAATAAGCTTAATAAGAAGGGGTTTTAGTGTAAAACCTCTTATATTTGAAATGGGTTCTTCTTTCATTTCCACCTCAAGAACTCAAGAAACCCTAGGCAACTTCTCATTTTTCTCTTCCATTTCCTCCATCAAGTGTGAAGCTAAGAGTGATTTAAGTGACCTTTGAGGAGAGCATCTTCATCTTCATCTTCTTCCTCAAGTTGTTTTCCCCATTAATGAAGTATAGAGCTTGAGAAGGACCTCAAGATCTCTTTGCTTGGAGCTACAAGTAAGTAATGGATCTTCCTTGTGATTTTCCAAGTTCTATTGATTGCTTTGTAATGGTTTTTATAGTACAAATGACTCATGAGAGTTCATTTGTATGTTTTTATGGATTAGGGTTTGAAATTGAGGATTTTGGTATCAAGCCAAATTAAGGCAAATAGGGCTTTTTGTCAAGTAACTTCAAGAGAGGCAAGTATAAGCATCTCTTGTGATTAATGTTAATCATTATAGTTGTTCATAGTATGTCCATGGATTTTATGCATTTTACATTGAGTTTTGGGTTTAATATAGATGTTTAATGAAATGATTACGGAGGGATTATTAGAAGTGTTATTGTGAATGAATGTGAATGGATGGTGTATGAGGGGGAACATGAGGTTTCCATTTTCCTTGCAGGTGTAATGGAGAAAGAGAGTAGAAGAAGGGAGAGAGAGTATCAGAATTTTGGATGGAATTCTGAAGGGTTTGCTCTAGCGAAAAGTATGTCTGCTCGAGCGAACGAGGTTCTGTTTGGACTGACAGAAGTTCTGAAGAGTTCGCTCGAGCGAACATTAAGTACGCTCGAGTGAACATAGTTCTGTTTTGGTCCACTAGAGCGAACAGTGGGTCCGCTCGAGCGAACAACGTTCTGTCTTGGTCCGCTCGAGCGAACATTAATTCACTCAAGCGAACCTGATACTGGCCCAACGATGACAGTCAGTTTGAGTCCAATGAATTTTGGGTTTTGGATATTTACGAGAATTTGGGGTATGTCTCGTGAGTATAAATGCTTCGCCGATTATTTTTAAGACTAATCATGGATTAAATTAAGTTATTGAGAATTAATGGTGTTTTGAAAATGATTCCTTGAATGAACCATATTAATCGATAATTGCCTAAACTCCATGGGTGATAATTACGGGGACTAGTAATGCACATATTAAATGTACAAATGTGATGTCCATCGTGAATAGCACTTGCATTTGGAAACCAATGGTTACACCCGAATGGTTGTTTAGGATTGAGATAAGATCGAGTAAAGCCATAGGTGATTCATAATGTTCTCATTGTATTATTGTTATCCCCTTCCTTTGTCACGAAAGGAATTGTTGAATTGAATTGAATCCATAAAATGATTTCTTATTGAAAGTTATTGACCATTGAGTCTAGCACTACCTAGCTATTGTATCAGAATTCTAAATGAGTTCAATGAATTAATGAATGATTAATTCTGCTGCAGCAGATGAATATTGGGGTGTTTCGGAGCTCCGTGGTGATGCTAGTTGTCCCTGGCCTGGACACTAGTAAGTCTCACCAAATTCCGATCGTATCTTCGGGTATTGATTGATGCATTCCATTGGAAGATGAATCCTCCCTTTGAGGGGAGATGGTAAATAAATGAATCCTTCCTTTGAGGGAAGATGGTAATAAAATAAAATACGATGCAATAAATGCTATGGTAGTTGTCATTTCGTACATATTTATTAGTTCACATTGTGTCTCCTATTAACATTGTAGGAATTGTCTAGACTTCTCTAGAATTGGAATGTGTTAGTATGCGATCACAAGATTGTTTATACATTGTTGAACCGTCTCGTTCATTAGTGTTATTGATGGCATTATAGGCCCAATTGCCCTTGCTGGTCCAATAGTGCCCCCGGCGGCAGTGGAGGAGACCGCTCCGGTTCATCCCGGAGGACTGATTGAGTGGAATAGGCGGAATACTATCTGAAATGAGTATCCGAGTGCGAAATGGAAATCGAAACGTTTTGAGAAATGTTTGAAGGTCTGTTTATAAATTCATTTTGGAATGTAATTAATTTGACATCTGCATAATGTTTTGAATATGCAGTGTTAATCAACGTATATTGGAAATGATGCATGTATAGAAACTTTATTTTGTATACATGTAAATTGTAAGTTGATATTGTCAAATATGAATGTTTCCGCAAGATTTTGTATTTGACAGGTATATGGAATGTTATCTCTTGTGGATTATGTTTTAACTTCGGTTAATTCGGGGTTTACGGAAGTAAGTATGATGATCACGACTTGGGGTTACCGGATCTCGGGCCCGGGTCGTGACAAGGATCCAAGGAGGAGGCTGCACATTTCGGAATGGATGTTTTCTATGGCGATTTGGAAGCTGTAGAAGGCCCGAGCCTCTGCTACCTGGACTTCTTTCATGATCCGGGCAGCAAGGTTCTCAAGGATAATGCCATCAGAGGCGACAAAGAAGACGAGGGTTGCCCAGTGCTGCGGGTCCTGTGAGAGGTCGACTTCTTCGGCCATGAAGGAGGTTTCGGTCTTCTTGTACATTTCCCAAATCTAGGGGCAGCGGATTGGGAACATGCAGAAGCGGTCGGGATTTGGGGCGAGGAGGGGTTCTTCCGGAATCGAAAGCATTGTGGATTGAAATCAGGGAAGAATTGGGGGCAATGGGTATTTTTGTTTTGGTGGTCTTTGAGATGGGTTCTTGTATTGTAGATTAAAGATAGCGTGGATGAAGAGAAATCAGAGAAATTAGAGAAATGGGTCTTCTCATTTGAAGGGTTTTGGACATGGGTTCGTGTTGGAGATTAAAGAGGGTGAGGTGTGGATGAAGAGAAACCGTTTTTTCTTTTAACTTATTTTATTATTCAATGTACTTTTTAATACTCGGCTGGTGGTGGAACCAACTCAACGACTGTTTTGATTTTTAAAATAAAGGGTGAAACGAAGTCACTAGCATGAGGGACCATTTGGCTTTTGTCTCTGACTGTTTGCTTGTGTTTTTTTTCTTTTCCATTTTTTTATTTATTAGATATAACATCATGGGAGGGAGAGAGAGGAAAAGAGACGTACCCAAGCCCCGTTCGGAGCAACCATTGATGACTGCAATATGCAAGGGAGTTTGGCCGTCCGGCCCTTCAATGCTCCAATCTCGTCTCTCAAGCAGCTTCAACACAACACGTTTCGATGTAGCTCCAACAGCCAAATATAGTGGACTCTCTCTTGCATGGTTCACAATACCCCCCAGTTCTTGCTCTTCATCCAGATCTAACAGACATAACGCCATTTTTCGATGTCCCATCTTCAGCGCCTCATGCAGGGGGGTATTGCCTTCCAAGTTCATCATCTTCAACATCCCGCCAGGCACGTGCTGTGAAGTCCCCTCCTCCAAGTCTCCTGGAGCCCCCGCTTCACTTGCGAGAAGTCTTGCCAGGTGGAGATGGCCGGCCTTTGCTGCAATGTGAAGTGGGATGTCCCCTTTGGAGTTGGGCTCATAGAGAAGAGGCGGGCACAGCTCAATTATCTTTCTCGCTAAGTCTTCCTGATTGAAACTTACTGCGATGTGCAGGGCCGTGTTCTGCTGTGGGGTTAGAGTGAGCCTCAGATCGGGTCGGTCCGGTTGGTCGAGCCACTTTAGAGCTTTTCCCTCATCCTTCTTGTCATTTCTTGCAGCTCTGCTGACAAAGCCATTCATAAAATGCATCCTCCGCTCTCTCTCTCTAAATCCGTCATATCTCTCTCTCAGAGGCAAAGCTAGTGCCGATCTCGTCGAAGGCAAGATGGACACAGTTTTCTATTGACGGAGAGAAATGGTAGGAAAAGAAAGGTGCACCAGAAATGAGTAACATAACAATGTTTAAATAGAAGATGTGCCAATGTGAACTTATCTATTAATTTGTACAGTCAACCATAAGCAAAATAAGATTTTTTTACTAGAAATAAAAGTAATATCACTATTTTGTCATCATATTCCACGTGGGACGAATTCCATGTCGGACGAAAGTTAGTACTCTAGGTTGAAAGAGAAAAACAAGTTCTTCGTTAAAAAAGAAAAAGCGGGACGAATCTTCGTTAAAAGAGAACATTTCTCTTGCCGCGCACCCGGCTTCTGTGTTTGGACGAAACAGAGGATCGGATCCCATTATTCACTCATGAGATTATGCTTATAAGATGACAATGTTTGGTAGCAAGGAAAATATATGTTATTATTGAAGGTTGCAACTTGCTTGAATTTTTTTTTTTTATTTTGTATGAACAAATTCAATGATCAAACATGGTGATGCTCTATTGAGAGACTATTTATAATATAGTTGTAAGTGCAAAAAATGTAACCTACAAAATTAAGGGGTGCCTTATAGGACTTAACCAAATGAATATTGAGATTCGGTTGCTTCCGGCTTATGAGACCTGAAAGGGAAGAGAAAAGAGGTCAAAGGACCCTAGCCGTGGGCAGTACAGGGCTCTCTGATGCCTTAGTTAGTGTAGATACTGAGTTAATGATGGAGAAGAAGGGAGGCAGAGTGCCTGTGTATTATGTTATGCGTACCTAGTTTAGAATCCCTCTCTGCTTATATATGAGAGCTTCTAGATATTTTATCATGGACTTGATGACCTGGCTGCTGAGGTCATCAGCCCACAAAGTAATAAATGAAGGTCCATCACTGCCACATTATAATTAATGGGGGTTCATCACAGCCCACAAAGTATTGAATGCCAGTCTGATCAGTCCATATTGCATTAAATGCCAGTCACATTGGGCTTGATCTTGTCTGGACTTATTGGTAGCAAAGGTCCCATCGGATCTCTTCTTGGGCCTCCCCCTGATGGGGTTACAGCCGCTGGATGCTGCTTTGTCAGAGGCCTGATGATGACCTTTGACGGATGGGATGACCCCTGTCCCATCGACACGTGCTTGGAGGCAAGGGATAGTTGTCGACATGCGTCTCGGCTGGCAGTCCTCGTAGCTGCACCCGGAGTGCGTGTCTGGCCCTCATCGCCATAGCCGAAACGCGCGTTTGGGGGTTGAAGTGCTGGTCCCGGCTAGCGTGCTTGCACTGCAGCCGGAATGCACTCAGCCGGGCTGAGGTCATAGGACTGATCCCGACTGGCTTGCTGGTGCTATAGCCGGAATACGCTCAGCCGGGCTGGCAGCTAGAAATGTACTGTAGTCAATCATAATCTTGGGATGTTTAGAAACTTCCCCACACAATAGCCCCCTAGGTTGCGACTCCTTTAGGGTCTCGGACTCTTTGGAGTTGGAAGCTACAAAGGTATTGCTGGAGATCTCATTTTGACGACAGCTAGTGCTCAATCTTCATTCAAAATTCTGACCGCCCGAGGCAATAAATGCTGTGCCTCAATCATCAAGAAACTGGATAGGCGATGCCACGCGTCTCCATTTGGTTGACTGCGCTGTCAGGCAGAGGGCGCGTACAGTCGCTCCACGCGACTTTTCGAATTTCGAGAATGGCGCCTGGAATGAAATGACGTCTCCTCTCTTACATATAGTGGTGTTGTCGTCTTCTTCCTCTCCTTTATCTTTTGCTTTCGAAGAACTTTCCCAGAGCTTCTCATCATCAAAGAGATCGCAGTCATGTGCGCCCAAGAGATTTCTTCGCTTGTGAACTTCGGCTATAAGTTCCCACTTTCTTTTAGGGTTTCCTCTGGGCAATCTTCTTTTTTCAAATATGGGGATTTACAGTCATTGGTTAGAGAACGCCGCAGCCATAGAGGGACTTAGGATGGCCTACCAGATACCAAAAGATGTGCTAATCAGACGAGCGGACCCTGCAGATCATGCACTCCGCTCGTATTCAGAGGGTTGGATGCCCTTTCCATTGATCGCCATCATTGAGGGAGGGGTTAGGTTTCCCTTAGATCCACTCCTCAGGGCCTGCCTCAGTGCTTGGGCTCTCAATTCGTGCCAGCTATCGCCCAATAGCTACAAGGTCATTATGGGCACGGCCATGCTAAACAAAAGCTTAGGTATCGACCTCGGCGTCCATGATATCGAGGACGTCTACGATATATGCAAGTCCAGGGAGGATAGCTATTACCTCCGAGTCAGGCCTCACCACACGGGCTTCGTCACGGCGGTCGAAGACTCTAGCAAGTATGCCGGAGACGACTTGTTATGCGTCTCGGGGAACTGGGAGTTTGGTGCCGAGGCGAATAGGACGCATAGGGTCCCGCGTCACCCCGGGGTTGTTCCAAGTAATCGCCTCCTTTGTTTATTACTTCATCTCTTTTCCCTCTTTTCCTTAAAACTTGCCGGACTGATATCCCTGTGGTTTGTTTTGCAGCTGCCCGCGAAAGGAAACAATAGGCCAGGCGGGACGGCTGGAAAAGGAACGACGAGTGGCACCGGACAGTTACAAGGTGCACCGAGTTCTCCAACAGATCGGCTTGGGCACTATTGGGCTACGAGCCGAGGTATCGGGGGTACTACAGAAGATCCGAACCGCCCCAGCGATCACCCCAAGGAGAGAACCCGAGGACAAGCGAACCTGTGGTTGGCAGTCGTCCAGAGGCTGTGTTTGAAGACGGGGGGCCTTCCCGAGCTGCGACCTCCGGTGCTGAATCATCACCCGAGCCGCGGTCCTCCCCCGAGCCACAATCGAGCGATACCCCCTTGAGAAGAAGAGCCCGACGCTCCTCGCCGGACCAGGGTGACATGTCGCAGTTCCCACCGTTCGTGGATTTAGAGGCGTTGGCGCTCGGGGACGAGGACGAATCTTCTCCGCCGGTGGCCCCGGATACGGCTGGACGCTCAGCCCCCAGCACTGTTGAGGCCCCTGGGGTCGTGGAAGAGGAAGCGCCGATTCCACATCCAAGTCCGGAGGTCCTGCAGTCCCCCGAGGTCGTGCATAATGAGAGCTCGAGGAAAAGACCAAGGGAGGATGGGGAGACCTCAGGAGGAGCATCGCGGCCAGCCGAGCCGGCGCTCTGGACGCCGAGCTTTCTACTCGAGCCAGGGAGGCCTATGACTGTGGAGGACTGCATCCATAAGAGGCCGGACTCCCTCGTGCTTGAGGCGCTCGGCCACGCTTGCGCTCTTCCGCGCGACATGGCTCGGCTGGAGAAGATTAGCGACCCGAGGTTGATGACATCGCTGCTGCACTCCTGCTTTCAGGCAATTTTCTTGACTGTGTTTGCCCCTTTTTCACAAGTGTTCCATTTCGGCTACTAATTTGCTCTGATTTCTCTTGACAGACGTTGCAGAAGTCGATGGTAGTCATCAACAGATTCAACAAGCAAGGTCCGTTGGTGGCTAGCCTTGCTAAGGAGAAGAAGGAGCTTGAAGAGGCACTGGGGGCCAGCACTTCAAATGCTGATCAGTTAGAGGCGCTCAAGGGCGACCTCCAGGCTAAACTCGGGGAGGTGGCTATGGAGATTGAGAGTGAAAAGTTGAAGAACGCTGACCTCGAAGTTTTAGTGGAGAGCCTGAGAAGTGACCTTCGCGCTGAGTCAAGGCGGGCGGACGAGGCGGAAGCCAGGATCAAGTCCGAAAGCGAAGCCGCCTTCCGGGATGCGGCGACCCAAGCGACTGCTTATTACGGCGCGAAGGTGTTCCGTGTCCGGGATAAGAAATGGCTTAAAGCATGGTGCGCCGCCTTGAGGGAAGTGAGAATCTCGGAGGATCATCCATCCTTCGTGAATCCGCCGAGCTGTCCCGGTTAAGCAGCCCCAGATAACAAAGTTATCATTGAACCTACGGCCGACGTCCCCAGCAGCTCAGCTCCTCGGGAAGCTTCAGCCGAAATCCCTAGTAACTCAGCCCCACGGGAACCTTGAAGTCTTTTCTCTTGTTTTGTTTTTAATATTACTGTAAAAAGCTCCTATATGCTTTGTACTTCGGAATGTAACAAATCTTTCAGCAACAAATAAATCAAATTTTCTCCATCGCTCTCTTCCTCATTTCTCTGTTTTGTTTTTTTTTTTATATATGCTTGATTTCCCACTTAGCAGCATCTGGGTCCTGCCTTAGAAAAGTCGCCGAGGATGGGTAATTTAGAATAGGGTTTGGCATGACATGATGCCGAAATCCTCGTGCGGTATTAACGCGGCCGTAATGGCTTCGTGCCGAGGTGGTGCATGAACCAACCTATAGGCAATCTCGTCAAGGCCCGTAGGCTTCATGCCGAGGTGGTGTATGGACCGATCCGTAGGCAATCTCGTGGCCTGTAGGCTTCATGCCGAGGTGGTGCGTGGACCGACCTGTAGGCAATCTCATGGCCCGTAGGCTTCGTGCCCAGGTGGTGCGTGAACCGACCTGTAGGCAATCTCATGGCCCGTAGGCTTCATGCCCAGGTGGTGCGTGGACCGACCTGTAGGTAATCTCATGGCCCGTAGGCTTCATGCCGAGGTGGTGCGTGGACCGACCTGTAGGCAATCTCATGGCCCGTAGGCTTCATGCCGAGGTGGTGCGTGGACCGACCTGTAGGCAATCTCATGGCCCGTAGGCTTCATTCCCAGGTGGTGCGTGGACCGACCTGTAGGCAATCTCATGGCGCGTAGGCTTCATGCCCAGGTGGTGCGTGGACCGACCTGTAGGCAATCTCATGGCCCGTAGGCTTCATGCCCAGGTGGTGCGTGGACCGACCTCTAGGCAATCTCATGGCCCGTAGGCTTCATGCCCAGGTGGTGCGTGGACCGACCTCTAGGCAATCTCATGGCCCGTAGGCTTCATGCCGAGGTGGTGCGTGGACCGACCTGTAGGCAATCTCCTATTTGCGTTGTCGCCGAGTTGATGACTTTCGTTCCTAAATGTGATGACAATGGGGACAAGAACAAGAACTGAAACTGTTTTCATTAACCTTGGACAACTTGAATACAGAATCAAAAGTAGAACTTTTTGAGGTGTGTTACATTCCACGGCCGCGGCAACTGTCGACCATCCATATCTTCAAGCTTGTAAGCTGACCGTCCGGCAATGGCGACTATCTTGAATGGTCCATGCCAGTTCGGTGCTAGCTTGCCTTGGCTTGGATCTCGATCTCTTGAGAGTGTCTTCTTTAGCACTAGGTCTCCAATTTAGAACCTTCTCTCCCTGACCCTTCTGTTATAGCCCTTGGCCAATTGCTGCTGATAGTCAGCCAGTCTGATAGCTGCTGATTCCCTGCGTTCGTCAGCGAGATCCAATTCCCGAGCAAGGTTTGTTTCATTCTGGCCTTGGTCGAAGAGTTCTGATCTTAGGGTCGGAAGGCCGACCTCAAGAGGAATGACTGCTTCCATCCCATAAGCGAGGGAAAAAAGGGTTGCCAAAGTGGAACGCCTTGGAGTTGTTCTGTAGGCCCACAAGACACTTGGAAGTTCTTCTACCCATCTTCCTTTAGCTTGATCCAATCGTTTCTTCAGCCCATCAAGTACCACTTTATTGGAGATCTCTGCCTGGCAGTTGCTCTGCAGGTATGCTGGAGTGGAATAGTGATTTCTGATGCCGAGCTCCTTGGAGAAATTCTTGAAAAAGGCGGAATCAAACTGGGTGCCATTATCCGAGACCAGGACTCTTGGGATGCCAAACCTGGTGATGATGTTCTTCCAAACAAAATTTTTCGTATCATGCTCAGTAATGGAGGACAGTGACTCTGCTTCTATCCATTTGGTGAAATAATCGGTGGCCACTATCAACCACCTCTTATTTCCCGGAGCTCGGTGGAGTGGTCCCACGATGTCCAGCCCCCATTGGGCGAAGGGCCACGGGCTGGAGAGCGGACTCAGATCTTGCGCTGGTTGATGGAGAGAATGGGAGAACTTTTGGCACTTCTCACATTTTTTAGCATACAACTGTGCATCCTTCTGCATATACGGCCACCAGTACCCCTGGCTAATTGCTCGATATGCTAACGACCTCCCTCCTATGTAGCTTCCATAGATCCCTTCATGTATTTCATAGAGAAAATCTTCAACTTTGCTTGGGTGGACACACTGGAGGTATGGGCCAGTGAATGACTTCCTATAGAGCTTGCCTTTGGGAGACAACCAGAACCGTGCTGCTTTCAGTCTAAGTCGATGGGCCTCAATTTTGTCTTCGGGGAGCTGGTCGTCCTTAAGATAGGATATGATTGGATCCATCCAGCTCAGGCAGAAGTCAAGACAAAGGACTTCCCGAGGTGGGTGAAGCTCTATACTGCGCCTCACTAGTGATCCCACTTCGATGGTTTTTCTTTTTCCTGCCTCGACGGCGGAGGCTAAACTGGAAAGGGCATCGGCATGGGAATTCGATTCTCTGCCAATCCGTCTGATCTCAGCTGTCTGGAATTTTGAGAGGAGCTTTTTTGCTAGGACGAGGTAGGCGGCCATCTTGTCGTCCCGAGCTTGGTAGTCTCTAGTCAACGGGTTTGTCACCAGTTGGGAATCACTAAAGAAACAAGCTGCCGAGCTCCGAGGATTTTGGCGCTGTTCAACCCGACTAGTAGGGCTTTATACTCCGCCTCATTATTCGACGCCTTGAAATCCAGGGTGAGAGCCTATTCGATGACTAGCCCCTCTGGGGATTGGAGGACAGCACCGGCACCAGCTCGCCTGGTGGTTGATGATTCGTTGACGAAGACCTTCTAGATCGAGGCTGGAGGTTGGCTCTGAGGTAGTTCATTAGTTTCCTGGAGCGATGCCTCGAGTTCACTGCCCCCCGGCTCGGCACCGAGCTGGGTGGGTGCCGAGGCTGGAGGTATGAACTCTACAATGAAATCTGCCAGAATCTGGGCCTTGATTGCTGTCCTGGGCTGGTATTGGATATCATACTACCCGAGTTCGATCGCCCAACGCGAAAGCCTTCCTGAAAAATCAGCCTTTCGAAAGACAGATTTGAGTGGGTGTTTTGTAACCACCACTATAGTGTGAGTTTGAAAATAATGGGAGAGCTTGCGAGAGACACTAACTAGTGCCAACGCGAGCTTCTCCAGTTGCAAATACCTGGTCTCGGCATCGAGGAGTGATTTGCTCGTGTAATAAATTGGTTTTTGTTGTTTTTCTTCCTCTCTGATGAGGACTGAGCTTACTGCTCGATCCGAGACCGCTAAATACAAATACAGTATTTCCCCTGGCTTTGGGGTTGAAAGTAGAGGGGGTGAAGAAAGGTAGGACTTGAGTGCTTGCAAGGCCTGGTCACATTCAGGAGTCTACTGAAATTTTTTGAATTCTTTCTTAGAAGCTTAAAGAAGGGCTGGCACTTATGTGAAGATCTGCTAATGCATCGGTTCAGTGCGGCAGCCATGCTAGTGAGCTTCTGTACTTCTTTTGCAGTGGTCGGGCTCTGCACATTGAGGATAACGGAGATCTGATCTGGATTTGCCTCGATTCCTCTTCGCGTAACCAGGCTGCCAAGGAACTTACCGGAGCCGACGCCAAAAGTACACTTGGAGGCGTTCAGCTTCAACTTGTACTTTTTCAAGATGGTGAATACTTCAGTTAGGTTGGTCAGATGGTTTGCGGCTTGCTTAGACTTGACGACCATATCATCAATGTACACCTCGACGACGTTGTCGAGCTGCGCCTCAAACATTCTGGTGACGAGGCGCTGGTATGTAGCTCCTGCATTCTTTAATCCGAAAGGCATCACCTTGTAACAGTAGATGCCCCTGGGTGTTATGAATGCAGTCTTCTCTTCATCTGAGCTGTACAAGGGTATTTGATGATAGCCCCGATATGCGTGGAGGAAGCTCATCCGGTCGTGGCCAGCGGTGGCGTCGATCATCTGATCAATCTTAGGGAGTGAGAAGCTGTCCTTGGGGCAGGCTCTGCTGAGATCGGTGAAGTCGACGCACACCCTCCACTTGCCAGTCTTCTTTTTGACCACCACCGTGTTGGCCAGCCAAGCCGGGTATTGCAGTTCTCTGACCACTCCGGCTTCGAGTAATTTGCCGACTTCCTCGACCACGGCTTCTGCCTGCGGCAACCCGGTCCTGCGAGCTTTCTACATCACTGGCTTGTGCTTGGGATCTACATTCAGCTTATGGCACATGACTTCGGGATCAATGCCAGGCATCTCTTCCAGGGTCCAAGCAAAGGCTTCTTTGTTCCGGAACAGGAACTCGATCAGCTCGGATCGTTCTGGCTCGGTAAGCTGGCTGCCGAGCAGGAAGAACTTCTCTGGATCGTGTGGGTCAATCCTGATCTCGGTTAGATCTTCTACGCTCTTTTTCTCAAGATCCTGGCTGACTCTATCCAGTTCTTTCTCCAGTTCGGCCATGTTGACCTGCTTGGGCTCGTGTTCTCTGGGTACCACGGCCATCAAACATTGTTGAGCCATTTGCTGATCTCCCCGAACTATTACTATCTTTACCCTGCCATTATCTTCCAATGGGAATTTCAACTTTTGGTGGAGAGTAGAAGGCACTGCTTCCATACCATGGAGCCAAGTCCTACCCATGATGGCATTGTAGGGGGATGGCGCGTCAACCACTAGAAAGTCCACCATCACGGAAGCTCCTTCAACCTGAATTTTAGGGGTCACCTTCCCTTTTGGGTATACAGGCTGGGCACTGAATCCTATCAATGGAGTTCGGGCCTCCTGTAGGTCTGCTTCCAAGATATCCATCTTTCTGAAGCAATCGAAGTAGAGGACCTCGGACGAACTGCCAGGATCGACAAGGATCCTCTGGACTTTGCAGTTCTTCAACTTCAGTGTGACGACGAGCGGGTCATTGTGCGGGAGCTGCACGCCTTCCAAATCTTCATCTGAAAACCAAATCTTGGGCTGCTCTCCGCGAGCCCTTTTCGCAACTGGTTCGAGCTCGGCTGCCATCACTTGTTTTCCATGGGATGCCCGCCTTGCCTCGGCGCGCGCCTGATTACTCCCCCTAGGAGGGGGAGCGAGGTGTATGACGCTAATGAGTTTTTCGGACTCATCGCTGTTCTGGCCCCTTTCATTTCGACGCTGAGCTCGGGACTCATTCCTGGTGCCCGCCTTGATGTAATCTTTGAGATGTCCATCCTGAACTAGCCTCTCCAAATGAGACCTGAGGATTCTGCATTCCTCAGTATTGTAACCGTTCTGCCTGTGATAAGCACGGAATCTGCTCTGGTCGTGGTTGGCTGAATCGCCCCTCATGGGTTGCGGCCAGCTGAAGTACGACTCCGATTTGATCTTATTCATGATCTTATGAATAGGCTCCTTGAATATGGTGTCAACAGCTTTATAAGGATCGGAAGACAGCCTGAGCTTCTTGCTGTCTCTATAGGCAGACGCTGGAGCCTTCGCCGAGCTGGTCGGGGCTTTGCGTCGGCTTGATTCTTCTCTTCTAGAGGACCGATCTTCCTTCCTCGAGGACTTGCCATCCCGATCCTTTCGGCTGACATGGAAGCTCTCCCGAGCTCGGAGCAAATCATCTTCTTGAGCTATGAAGCGGTTCACCCTGGCCATCAATATTGAAATTGAGGTCACAGGGTTACCAGTCAGATCCTTTCAGAGATCATTGTCTGGCAGCAAGGCATTCTGGAAAGCAAAGATCGCTACTTCATCTTTAAAGCCGTCAATTTGGCTATAGATTGTCCAGAATCGCTTGGCAAACTGGGTGATGTTTTCGCCTTGCTTCATCCTCAGAGCCATTATATCGGCATCGGTTTTGGGAATAACCCTATAGGCTTGAAACTTCTTTATAAAGGAATGCTGGAGCTGCTGCCAAGTTGAGATGGAGTTCTCTGGGAGTCCGCAGAACCACTTCAAGGGGAGCTCGCCCAGGCTGGACGAGAAAACCCTGCAATTTAAATGGCCTTCATCCCCCTAGACAGACATCCTCTGAGAGAAGTGTCGCAGATGCGCAGCCGGATCCGAGGCTCCTTCATAGGTGGCAAATCTTGGGACGGTGAACTTCCTTGGAAGAGGGAAGTCTCTGATGTCGCGAGCAAAAGGTGACGCTCCGAGATCGGCGGACGCGCATACGTCTTGCTGATCTTGGGCGAGACCAGCTACTTCCAGGTTTTGCCGAACTACTTGCTAAATTTGCTCCTCAAGCCACCCTTGAGCCTCATGACGAACCTCTAGAATGTCTTCCGAGCATTTCCTCGAGTGACTGCGGCTGTTGCTGGAGCCCTCATTGTAAGTCCGACTACGTCTCAACTCATTCAAATGAGTCCTGAGATATCTCCGGGGAGGAGTGATTAGCTGATGGTGATAAGAACTTCCTCCACTGGCCCGCTGCAGACGCTGTCTAGCCATGTTGGCAGCTTCATCTTTCTCCTCAAGCTGCTGGTGGAGGCATTTGATAAGGGCGTCCTTCTCTCGGATGGTGGCATTTTGCATCCGAATTTCTTCCTAAGTAGGATCAAAATCCTCATCAGAACAGTAATCTTCATCGTGCCTCCGGCGATCGGACAAAACTGGAGACCTACATCGAGTTTGCTCAGGCGTAAGATCTCTTCCTCTAGGAGGCTGGAGAGGGGTCATCACCGCCCGTGGATATGACTCTGGGCGGGGCTGGTACCCCCGCAGATAGACAGGCGTAGACCGTAGGGACTCGCAGAAGTTGCTTGCCATGGCCTCCGCACGGCCTACTCCGGATGTTTTTCCACCTTTCGCAGCTCTCTTAGTCATAGTGCGAAGGAAGACTGATAATCATCGTTTCCCACAAACGGCGCCAATTGTAAGTACAAAAAATGTAACCTACAAAATTAAGGGGTGCCTTATAGGACTTAGCCAAATGACTGTTGAGATTCGGCTGCTTCCGGCTTATGAGACCTGAAAGGGAAGAGAAAAGAGGTCAAAGGACCCTGGCTGTGGGCAGCACAGGGCTCTCCGATGCCTTAGTTAGTGTGAATACTGAGTTAAGGATGGAGAAGAAGGGAGGCAGAGTGCCTGTGTATTATGTTATGCGTACCTGGTTTAGAATCCCTCTCTGCTTATATATGAGAGCTTCTAGATATTTTATCATGGACTTGATGATCTGGCTGCGGAGGTCATCAGCCCACAAAGTAATAAATGAAGGTCCATCACAGCCCACATTATAATTAATGGGGGGTCCATCACAGCCCACAAAGCATTGAATGCCAGTCTGATCAGCCCATATTGCATTAAATGCCAGTCACATTGGGCCTGATCTTGTCTAGACTTATTGGTAGCAAAGGTCCCATCGGATCTCTTCTTGGGCCTTCCCCTGATGGGGTTACAGCCGCTGGATGCTGCTTTGTCAGAGGCCTGATGATGACCTTTGACGGATGGGATGACCCCTGTCCCATCGACACGTGCTTGGAGGCAAGGGATAGTTGTTGACACGCGTCTCGGCTGGCAGTCCTCGTAACTACACCCGGAGTGCGTGTCTGGCCCTCATTGCTATAGCCGAAACGCGCGTCTGGGGGTTGAAGTGCTGGTCCCGGCTAGCATACTTGCACTGCAGCCGGAATGCACTCAGCCGGGCTGAGGTCATAGGACTGATCCCGGCTGGCTTGCTGGTGCTATAGCCGGAATGCGCTTAGCCGGGCTGGCAGCTAGAAATGTACTATAGTCAATCATAATCTTGGGATGTTTAGAAACTTCCCCACACAATAGTAATGACGATGTTTAAGATCCCTAGATCATATACGTTAAGGGATCCTGACATGTTGGGGAAAGACTCTTTTATCCATCATGATTATGGTTAAGACTAAGTGGGCCAAAAGTAGACTGGGTTGGCTAACATGCCTCCGCAAGTTGAACGACCAATGACGTATTACTTGTTCTTTAACAATTGAAACCTTGCCAAACTCAGCCCTTTAGTAGAAAACGTTTCACAATTGATCAACCCAACTAACAAAAGCGGAATTCAATGTTTCCACGTGTATATATATATATATATATAAAATATTTTTTATGACAACTTCAATGTGCTTGGTATAAATATAATTAATTGGATTAGATGCCAATGCAATGATTCGCCCAAGTTTGCTCGAGCAGATAGGGAGTTTGCTCGAGCGAAGGTACTTTTGTCTCAAGCTGGGTCGAGCGAAAGAGAAGGTAAGCTCGAGCAATGAAGCTTCTGCGAGGGGTTCGCTCGAGCGGATAGAGCATCGCTCGAGCAAACTCAGTCAGGTTCAAGCCAGCAGAACTTCTTCACTTGAAACTTTTGGGCAGTCTATTCTAAAAAGAATTACATCATTATAAAACCCTGTTTTGTTCATTAACCAATGAATTAACCAACACTCATAAAACCTTACAATCTCCCCCCTTTGACAATTCATGGACAAAACTCCTAGATACATAAAAATCAACTCAAGTTCTAACTCTTAAAAACATCCGGAAAATTAAGATCAACTTCAAACCTGCCTTGACCTAAAAATCCCGTGCAAAACCTGTCACTAGATCAAGTGTTTCATCATAGAAATCATAGCATAGAAACAGATAAATAGCAATATATAGCAATAAGTTAGCATCAACTCCCCCATTTTGTTCAGAATTGACAAGGGAAAATCATAAACATAGTTAGGAATGTGCACAATATGCAGGTGATAGAACCAAAAGTTTGGAACAATGCAAACAAAAACATCAGAAAGTCATAGCCAGGAAGGTCAAAAACTTTTGTAAGACAAAAAAATCACTTTCAATCATTGATTCGCAAGACAAGCAAGGATCGCAGTGAGTGCCTCATCAATCAAGTTGAAGCGACCATCAAATGCATTCAGGCGGCCATCCACTACATTGAACTAAGCATCAATGTTTGCATTCAGAGCTTGCATTTGTTCCACAAGAAGGGAAACTTGAGCTGCATCCCCTGTTACTCGATCCCCTTGGATATTGGCATTTGGGGCAACTTCTTCCACCTCTATCTCTTCACCCTGAACAACGGGTGGAATGTGAGCGGACGATTGAGCCAAGGTGTGGAGTTTATCATATTTCGAATCCGCTGAGTGACCTCATTGCTCTTCTTCGGGACCTCCTTCCACAAGAGAAATTCAGTTATGAAACACCAAAAAGAAGAATGGAGTTGCACTTTGCAGATAACATCTTGATCAGCACATTCAACATCACTTGAGGAATATTCACCTGCTTCCCTGTGCCAATGCGGTATAAAAAGGTATCTATTCTTGTGACTGACATCTGAAGTGTGTCCTCTGGGCTCTAGGTTATGACAGACAAACCGATTAAGGAAACAATACTCTTCAGTTAAGTTACCGTGTGGAGATTTCCACCAGGCCAAAGTGTTTCTTCTCCACCACTTTGGCCTATTTTTGTTATTCTATTTGTGTGGGGTGTTTCCCAAAACATCAAGATCATGCTAAATCTAACAATAATCTAGGTAGAGCGCATCCCGGCTAAATCACCGGTGCGCCAGCCGAGGTGGGTATTAACATCGTGGACGACCCCAGCTTGAGGATGTCCTGATCTCGGTTGTATAACTTATAGTCGCACACCTCGGCTACAACTGTACGCCGAGATGCGAGATGAGACAAGCTTCGATAGTCGTCCCTCTTCTTCAAACACGTAGCGGGATAGGAGTACACGCCCCTGGGATAGATACTTCATCCCAGCCGTCCAAATCTTCACCCGATCTCTGTCAAAGCAGAATCCCGCGGCTATGGCCGTGTCAGGGCGGGGCCCAAGAAATGGTCCGATGGGACTTTCACCGTCAACAAGTCAAGCCCAGTATCACTCGCATTTAATGTAATGTGGGCTGATCGGACCACCATTTAATGCAATATGGGCTATGATGGACTCCCATTAATTTTTTTGTGGGCTGATGAGACTTTAGCAATCAGATCATCAGGCCCATCACCCCATGCCTAAAGAATCTCTTATATATAGAGAAAAAGTCACTCCCATGCAGGTACGCAAGCATAATCCTACACATGCATGAACTCTGCCTCTCTTCTTCTTCTTCAATTTAAGTTTAATCTTAAGCACTAACTTGAGCATCAGAGAGCCCTGTACTGCCCACAGCCAGGGTCCTTTGACGGTCTTCTCTTCCCTTTGAAGTCCCCAGAGTGACCAACTTTTACGGTCGGTTAAGATAAGTCCCAAAGGGCTCCCCCTAATTTTGTGAGTTATATTTTAAGCACTTACACTATTTACATATGAATTAAACACCGAAAGAAAGTTTGTCAAATTACCATGAAAGTTGTGAAGATTCAAGGACCTAATAATTTATTTCCAAAGGGGAGACCATTCTATTGCTTTTTGGTGATCTCTCTTAAAAGTTCTAATCTACTGAAACTAAAAAAAACATAAGTTCTTCGATGTTTTCTCTCGAATGGGAATCATTTTTGAAAATCTAATTCTCTCAAAGTGAATGGCTCTGTCTTGTATCATCCCCCATCACTTTTCACCCCAGTAGGAGCTTGGCTTATTGTCCTTTTAACATTATTAAACACTTGAATATTTTTGAAAAATAAGTCCTGACAATAGGTCCAACTTTTATTCCAATTTAGATTTTTGTAATTAGACTCCCTAATGAGACTCAGAAATTTCCTAATGTGATGCTACGAAGAACTCGATTTCCTTTGTAAACGTATCCCCGAACAAAGTGGGTTTCTAGGCCATTGACGAGTCCTACTCGTTGTAGGCTCAGACTCACTAGAATTTCATTGGATTATTTGGTATGGCCTAGTTATCAATAATCTGAACACACGAAAGTAAATCCCTCCTCCTGCAATGGCGTCCGACTAGTTCATCCCAATCACACTAAGTTTCACCATCATATTGATCAAATTAAAAAAGTGGAATTTCATATCATTTTATTCAAATGCTTTATAAGTTATCTAGAAATTAGCCTAGCTTCCATTTGAGAGAAATTTGTCCAGGTCCTATATGGGAGTAGCATGTAGCATTTAGCTTGAGGGGCCGGCATCCACGCTTAACCGGTGTGCTCCACCTGGCCTGCACGAATTTCTCACAAGGGGAGGGTTCAGAGAATCCACCAAACAGCTTTAGGTAGGCGACAAGATGCATAGCACTATCTAATAATTGCAATCCGGCACCCTCACGAACAAGACAAACCAAAAAGGAGGGAAATATGAACGGCTTTAACCCTATGTTTGGGAAGGGGGCGGCTTTAACCCTATGTTTGGGAAGGGAAGGGTGGGGTTGTGGAAAATGAAGGGGAGGGGAGGGGAGGGAAAATTTATTTTATCTTTTTTTGTTTATATAGTAAAAAGTAGAGGAAAGAAAAGTGAAAAAGTAGGATTTTATTTGTTTGTGAAGTAGATAGAAAATTACCAAAAAAGGCATTTCAAAAAGTCAAAAAGTATGAAGATTATCATTTCAACATGGGCATTTTAGTCATTTCAGCAAAAATCCCCTCTTTGCTCCTTATTTTCCCCTCACTTTTGAGGGGAAAATTTTTTGGTGGGCCCCACACAAATTTTCCCCTCCACATTCCCCTCCTCCACTTTCCCTCCCCACTTCCCAAACACCCTCCATTAACAGATTCCCTCCATTTTCCCCTCATTTTTTTCCTTCCCCGCATTTTCCCTCTTTCCCAAACATAGTGTAAGAGAGTTCAGCACCTCAACAGATAAAGACTCCACTATCTTAAGTTTACAAGGAAGAAAAAGATACCAACAACTTCTTACCGGATTGCTAAGAAGCGTTGGTTCTTACTTAGTTGTCCGTGTTTTGAACCCCGGTACGTCTGTTGAATATTTTCTAAATTCCAATTATTAATTTTAAAATATAAATTTCAAGAGGTTTTGTGCCCTTTGGATGATATGTGTCTATTGGGCCCATTTGAATGGATGTGACCCAATCCTGATGGATGCTTTCAACATTATAAATTAAGGTGATTTGAAGTTTTTCATCAATAGCATTGAAAGAAGATTTTCAAGAAGATCCAAATGAATAGAAGACAGTATTTTCATAAGCATATTGTCTAAGAGTATTTTATTCTCTTTTATTTTTACTTTGATTTTAAGGACAATTCCATATTTATGATTCTAGTGTGCAGACTTCGAATCAGAGTTGGGCATTGTATCTTGGGGACAGAATTTCATCAAAACCGCTTGCATGTGGGAAATTGTTGTCTTTAAGAAAGCATCTTAATTGGTGTGCCTTGCCCATTTTTCTTTGCTTTCTTATTCAATTTCTCACATTAACTAACATTCACATTATTCACAAATTGTTTTTACTAATTGTTTATACTAATTGTTTATTTGATTTTCTGATTGCACATTCTTTGTAAGTAATTTCCCCAATAGTTTAAAGACAACAATTTCTTCCTCATCGCGAAGAAAGTTGCAATCACGAGTAAGTGTTATTTTTTCAATTTCAAGAGATGTAAGCGATTGTTGGTAAGTGAACTTCAAATGTTTTATGTCATTTTGAAGGAACGTGTGTCTCAAAAGTATGTATAAATTTCATGCAATAAATAAAATGTTATATATGTGGTTACAAGGTCGTATAGATTTATTTCATATATTTAGAAATATCATTCTGTGATGTGGTCTATGCCTAGTGTGTATTACAATTTTGTGCATGTTGTTAAATTGCCATAAATACACATATTGTTGCGCACTCCTTTCTAATATCAATTTTTTTTTTTTTTTATCTTCATCTCGTTTCATCATGAAATGAAGTATTTAGTTATATATTCAGTTATCTTAAAAGGAGTAATATAAAAATATGTTTTATAAAAAGAGAAAAAAAAAATGATGTGCTGGACAGTATGCCTTGATTGTTGTTATGGAGAATTTATGAACTATATATAATTTTCTACTGTCTAAAGAGCAATCAGGGCTTCCTTCTTGATGGAATTTGCAGCCACTAATTAATCTTTCAGGACTCGGAGCCCATCTTGGCCTTTGATCGTTGCAGGACCTACTGAAAGGCTCTTCATGGGGTCTATTGTCTACTTTAGAAGGCTATTGGTGTAGACATTCCTATTTCAACGTTCACATATGCTGAGCATATATTATAACACGACCACTTGGGACACTGATTTATTTTTTCTTCCTTGTGATATTATTTAATTATTATACACGTAATGTGTGGCTCAGGCTTACCGTTGAGATGGCAATGGTTAGGGTTGGCGGTGTGTTCATGATGGATTCACTCCCATACTCAAGTGACTGACTCACAGATAGAAGGAAAAACACTCCCTTTCTTCATTGTCTACTGAGACATGAGTACGTAAAACAACTTCTTCTTTGATATAAAGTAGAAGAAGAAGAAGAGTACAGTGGTTCATTATATCCAAGGGATGTGTCTCTTCTCTAACCACCATTTGTTTTTTTATAAACTACCTTTTAAGTACCCCTTGTTTAATACCTATTAATTAAAATTTGGTTAAATTTCTTTTGAGAAAGGATATGACATCATTTCCATTCAGCAGGCAAATTAACATGTGATAAATCAATTTCTGATATATGTGTGTATAAATCACATATTGCTTATGCTTTTGTAGTAATTTTAATAATTTATACATATATTATTAACCCCTTCTAGTTGGGACTTACCCAAATAGGACTGTCATATTTTTTTGCATTTGTTCTAACTTAAATTTCTTAAGATCATCATAAAGTCATTTGATTTGATCCATTGGTGAGATCAAGTGAGATTAATTCATCTCTTTGGGCTTAGCCATTTGAATTTATGGTTTACAACATTTTATGTTGGACTATGTGATGTATATTTCATCATTAATTATATTTTTGTACAACTTGAGGCTAATATATGTGTTGAATTATTAATTGGAAAATGAAATAATGATGTTTTCTTGTGTTAGTATTTTTAAATGATGCAGAGCAGGTAACCTATGATTGGATGGCATTTCTTGCATTGTGGATATTGCATCATCACTATCATCCATTAGATCAGATTGCAAATCGTGTTAACTGCATCATCGATCAGATCTCAGAATCATGGATATTGCTTCATCATCCATTGGATCTGAGTATAGATCATGTATATAAATGAAGAAAGAAAGAGTGTGATAACCAATCGAGGTACTTCTTTCATCAACAAATGTCAATGATGGACACAGATAAAATTGAGGTAAATGAAGTACAAGATTGTGGTAAATACCCTCATTACTTCTCAAGTGATTTTATATCACTAAGAGTGAGAATCTAAACCTCGAGGGAGATGGGTTTACCGACATAAAGGGATGGTCCTAACCATAGCCTACTCTTAACTTCTAAGTTAGAGTTCAAAGGAAATTTGGTCAGATGTACTGTCTACCAGAGGGTATACCGAGATATTCGTCGCGGTATACGTTTATTTGGAACTAGTGGGGGAAATTGATTTGTTCCAAATTTGCCCCATCTCTGTGGTTTATGCATTGTCTAGCTTTCGCCTATGTTAGGCTGGACTTTTAGTCATTAACAGACTCATGGCTTAGTGCGGAGTGAGCGAAAGCACTTCTGATGGGTTTGCTTTTGCGGATGTGGAGATCATGGCCGCCTCCCATGGGTCTTGTCAGTAAGGTTCTAAAGCATCCGCTAAGACCAGGATTAGCGCATGGCCTATGAAATAGCGCGGCCTGTGGAATATAGATGCCCGACCATATTGTGTAATGTGAATATATATTGTGAACTTCACGTAGGTTACTCACTTTCACGCTAAGGTTTTATGATACATATTTTGCCGCCAGGCTCAAGTGACATCCACCTGTGAGGGATGCAATATACAGTTTTTAGTTATTTTCTATTATTATTAATTATTAAAAAAAAAGAGTTTTTAATTAGAAAATAGTGGGGGATTGTTGGATATTTTCTAAAACCCTATTATTTTAAAAAATAAATTCCAAGAGACATTTGAAAGTGTCTTTTCAAAATCAAGTGTTTTGTGCCCTTTGGATGAGATGTGTCTATTGGGCCCATTTGAATGGATGTGACCCAATCCTAAGGGATGCTTTCAACATTATAAATTAAGGTGATTTGAAGTTTTTCAATAGCATTGAAAGAAGATTTTCAAGAAGATCCAAATGAATAGAAGACAGTATTTTCATAAGCATATTGTCTAAGAGTATTTTATTCTCTTTTATTTTTACTTTGATTTTACGGACAATTTCATATTTCTGATTCTAGTGTGCAGACTTCGAATCAGAGTTGGGCATTATATCCTGGAGACAAAATTTCATCAAAACCACCTACATGTGGGAAATTGCTATCTTTAAGAAAGCATCTTAATTGGTGTGCCTTGCCCATTTTTTTTTGCTTTCTTGTTCAATTTCTCACATTCACTAACATTCACATTATTCACTAATTGTTTTTACTAATTGTTTATACTAATTTTCCTGATTGCACATTCTTAGTAAGTAATTTCCCCAACTACGTCACCTCTTTTTTCTTGTGTGGGCTTTCTTCCCACTTAAATGGGCTGCTTTTCAGTATGTTAGGGGGCTCTCTCATAGGTCTACGTCCCAGCGCCCTTGGCGCATCTAGATTTTGTCTCGTAACTGCTTGAATTGGGAGGGTGTATAGTACGAAGAGAAACGCAAAGCCGCAAGAACAAGCATTGGAACACTGCATGCAGCGCATATTACTGCAATAGCCAACCACAAGCTTTCATCGGACAACACCACGTACAAGGCTGATGCGAGTGCAACCACTGTTCCGCTGAGCTCAACCCATAACAATTGGCCGCCCAGAAAAATAGCACTCCATATGAAGGCATGGTTATCCACTATGGTAAAGACCATAAGGACTCCCGCGGTCACCGAACTGCAGAAGGCCCTCTGTGATATGGTATCCATCCCATCCTCTTCACCCATCCTAATGGACTGTTTTCAGCTCCAAAAGAGATAAGTCTCCATCTGAGTAAGGCCTGCCACGCAAAATTTGTAATTTTATCAATAACTAAGTAAAAATCATAATGAAGTCAATAAACTCATGCTGGAGAGCCGAAGAAAAAACTTCCAAAAGAAGTTGACTGTCCATGACAAATACAAAATATCATCATTACACACCCTCGTTTACTAGTTCCAAATATATATATATATATATATATGGAGAATATTTATGTGCGTCCATCCCTCACCATAAGATATATATTCATGCTGGAGAGCCGAAGAAAAAACTTCCGAAAGAAGTTGACCGTCCATGACAAATACAAAATATCATCATTACACACCCTCGTTTACTAGTTCCAAATATATATATATATATATATATATATATATGGAGAATATTTATGTGCATCCATCCCTCACCATAGAATATATATATATATATATATATACACACACACACACTTACCTATAAAATATGAACAGCGTATCAACTTCATCATTATTTGAGCAAAAAAAAAAAAAAAAAAAAAAAATCATCATTGGGATATCAACTGCTTAAAAGTAAATTTGTGGGTTTTATTCTTCTACTTGAACCCATTCAACGTCATGTACACAAAGCTATATGAGTCACATGCATTTCTCACTGATTTGCTGAACGACAAGTATAGGCCTCTACCATCAGAATTTTTTTTTTCAGACACAGGCGAAAAACCACAGGGATGGGGTTGCCTCTTATTTTAGAAAATTTTATAATTTTTTACATATGAACTCCTAAATTTTCAAAAAAAAAAAAAAAAAGCTGCATATATGGAAAATTGCATATAGTTTTCATATGTGGGACCCCTAATAATTGTTTTCTACATAGTACATAGTCTTCTCTAAGAATTCCTAGGTCCGCCCCAGATATATTTTTTTTTTGTTTTATCAAATTAATGCCTAAAGCAAACTCCACCATGTTGGCTCTTTATTTTTTTTTCCAAAATTTCTAAAGTAGTTATGATGGTATAAGACAGGTGGAGTTTGCTTTAGGTCAAGCTGATGTGCTTTAGGCCGAAGAAAGCCCCAAAACTTCAACCTGCCCCAAATTCAACTAGGTCAAGCTCTATAAACTTGTATCTTGCCCAAACTAGAGCAAACTTCTACCAAAACCTTGCCTAATAAGGCCGGGTTGGACCGGGTGGAATCCAAGTCTGAACCAACCCATTTCCATTCCTGTCCCAAAAAAAGAGGCAAAAATAATTGCCTTATGGAAAATGGAATACCCAAGTACCCATTGACAATACAGATAGATTTGAGCCAGTGCACAAAATAATACCCGTTTGAAACAAAGTCCCTTGTCAAAATCATTGACATCCTGAGGTGTGAGGCCTCTCTTGTTGGTGATTCTCCCCGTATCTCCGTCCTTTAGTAAAACCGTAACCATTCGATAGAAATGGATCTTAACTGCAATATGTAAGGGTGTGTTTCCATCACTGTCTGGTTCATTTATCAGCACCTTCAGCTTAGGCAATTCCAGTAAGGACTTTAGCATGGGCAGGTTGCCATTCAACAACGTGAAGTGCGTTTCGGCCGTTTCGGTCCAAAATCTCTGCTGCGCATGCGTTAGAACTAAGTATATCATTCACCATTGGAGACTAGGCGGCCATATTTTACAATAATATGCAGAGGTAAATTGCCGTCGTTATCAGCAACATAAACAAGAGAAGGGTTCGCTGATACAAGTGTGACAAGGATTCTAGGATGGCCACAAGCTGCGGCATAGTGTAAAGCTGTCTTTCCAAAACGGTCCACTCATTCGATGTCTCTGCGTGTAAAATGCCCCAGCAGAATCTCCACCATCTCTGACATTAGAGAAAAAAAGAAAACGGGAGAGTGAAAAAAGTCACTAATCCATAAATGGAACATAACTAGGACACCAATTAAAGCTCTGTAATGATCTAGTGCGCACAGTGGACACGGATTTTACAGTGCACGTCACCTGGGGAGCCCCTCCTAATCACCCATCTGAGTGGAGCAAAAAACTGAGACGGGATCCTAACGTTTGCACGTATCTAAATGGATGGATTGTACTATTGGTTCACTACAATTTTTCTTTTCTAAATATAAAGCTATTGGAACTTGTAGGCTCTTGACCAAGAGGACCAAGAGGTTAGCATGATCAGGTAAGCCCCAGTCTTTTTCAACGGTAGGGCCACCCAAATGTTCCAATGCATCTTGTTCCCATCCCCAGGTGGGGCCCACCAAATCACCGATCCGAATGGACTGCCTTGTTGGATCGATGGCTCAATTTTTTATACATGTGAAAATTGTTGGATATTGATGAAGGAGTTGGGTTGACTAAATGTGGCTCATTTTTGTACATAGGGAGGCCCCAACCAAATAAAGTGATCCCCCGCCCCTTGTCCTTAGTGGGCCTCAGGTGTGCCCCACAGCAATTGGCTTATCCAGTGCACCCGGTGTGAATGGAACCTTCTATGCCTACCTAGCAATGGGCCCACACAAGGATGATACTGGGGGATGGCAGGATCTTAGTGGGCCCTACCAGTGTATGGAGACGAGGCTCATCCTAACCCTTGACCAACTGCCTGTAAATTTTTACTATTAAAAGTGAAGGGATGGTCAATCCAACGATCCAGTATATTGGGCATGTTTGGGTAACTCACAGTCAAGTGACTGTTCGTACTAATGGACGTAATAAGTTTAGTACTGACATTTTTAGACAACCCCATTTTCAAGGTGGGAAATTTGGATATCCAGGAACCTGTCCCGGGTTCGGGACAGATAGCAGGGCTCTTTGGATAACTCATTATTTGAGATCGCCTATGAAAGAAAAATCCAGTCCATTCAAAATATATGGCCTCATCTTTTATTGGCCCTCACTAAATTTCACTCCAATAGAAGGTGTGCCCACCATCAGATTAAGCACCATGAGAAACTTGAAAATTTTCTAATTTTACAATAGGCCCAACTATTCCATCCAATTAGATTTTGATGTTACTATTTGTGATTGGGGGTCACTTCTTAAACGCTTTCTATGTACGTAACCTATTTTTAAAAGGGAAATTTTCAGAAAAAATCTATAAAACTTTTAACTTATTTTTAAAAATGGACATGAATATTTGAATAGTTCAAAATAGTATATAAGTTTTTCATATTTCTTTCAATCAAGTCTTCTCCATAATTTTTTTTTGAAAAATAACAAAAATGACCTTATGACAACTCTTTTCTTAATCTTTTTTGTCCCCTAAACCAACCCTAAAATCACTTTATGAGCCTCATTGATTAAATGCTAATAGAGGGGTACTTTTTCTGATGGTTCAATCACTTAGGAAAATACCAGAATTATTCTTGGAGTTGTTTTTCTAGATCCTCATATAACCCAAGTTTCAAATCGATTTTAATGATCATGAAATAGAAAAACTGTAACTGCCTCCTAAAGCAGAAACAAGCAGAATCAACGATATAAATAGAAGTTAATAAAAATAATCACAAAGTCCACATAGGATACACTGTGTAGGCGCCTATGTTCCTATGTTGTCCAGTAGGTTAACCCTCCAACCCCACCCCCACCCCCCCGACGTAGGCAGTTTAGTGCCTTTTTAGCAAGGGCTAATCCTAAATCTATGATTTATTTAAATTCAAGTTCAAGTAAAATCCATATCAAGTCCAAGTAAAATCAATAATTACGCCCTTTTAGCCCGTTTATAAATAAAATAAAAAACCTTAAAACTAACAAAATCGACAACAAAAAAATTCCTTCTCTTTTAATTTCCTCCACCTCCTTCGTCAAATATTTTAAAGGACTTAAATGAAAAAAGGGAATAATATTGATTAATCTCAGAATGAAAATTATGAGAATAATAGGAATAAATGCCCGATTTCAAACAAACCAAACAATTTAACCTAAAGTTGGCTACCCTCAAAGAAATTGACCCAAAGCAACCGCCCTCAAACAAATCGGTCTAAAGTGGCTACTTCCCACTCATCCCTATTTGCAAACCGAAAATCACACACTACATCTAATTTACATCATTAACTTGATTTTAAGAATTAGCCATTAAATTCTATTTTCTTAACAATTTGAAAGGGGTATCTGGAAATGAGATTGATCCTTTTTTTTTTTTTTTAATGTTTGGCACCAACAATTTTTTATTTATTTCTTTACTATATTTGCAAAAATTTTCTGTTAATTACTTCATTATCTATATTACGGATTGACCATTAATTAGACCCTTATTTTGACCTATTTTGTTAAAACTCATGTAAGTCAATAGAGAACTGTCGCATGTGGCTGGTGGCACATTAGACAAGTTAGAACCCATCCTATCTTCCATTGTTTCTTTCTTTGACAATAGTCGAAGGATGGTGTTAAGGCCACTATCATAATTGGCGATTGTGATTCTCTTAGTTTTGAGGGTAGTGAGAATCCTTAATTTCGATACTTAAGTTTTAAGTATCATTATACATGTGTAGCGATCTCTCTTCCTACAGGACCAAAATTCATATCCAACAAGCATATGAAATTAAATACATATGTATGATTCCCTCACAAGCACGATATTTTTTAAACTGCATAAAAGTGCATACACCACCCCAGTAGAGTCTTAATTCTTTTTATTTTCTCGTCTTCTTTGTTTTCGTACTTGTAGCATACCATTTGAATATTTTTTAAAACCATCATGCTTATATAAAGTTAGATGAATGTATCTGTATCCGATGAAGTCACCAACAGAACAAACGAAGCATGCCTCACCCCTTTGAGTTTGAACATTCAAAATGGTCAGCATATATGAGTGGACGAAAAACAACGAACTGATCTGCACCTGAACTTTAAGTTTACTCGGAAAAAAGTTAATTACTTGACCAATTTCAACTTAGATATGGTTTACAAGAATAGCACTCTTAACATACAAAGCTACCACGGCTAGTTTTTCCATCAATTCGTGAGCCCCCTCTCATGATTAGGAGGTTTTCCCATCCATTTTCTTTTCATAAAATGTTAGGAATTTAATGGATGCAAAGCCTCACTCTTTTTCTAATCGGCATAGGTTCTGTGCTTATGCTAACTTCTTATTGTCAATAATTTTTTCATTCCGATAGGTGACTACTTAAAAAGGTGTAAAGAATATATAAATAGTAGTATATGTCAGGAATTGTGTAAATTGCAATTTGTGATAGCAAGATTGTGGCCTATGGAAAGAGAGTAAGCTAAGTGTTTTGAGTGTTTGAAATTCTTGTAACAAGTTATTTAATACCTACATAGTGAAATCCTTATACCCCGTGGACGTAGCCGAGTTTTCAGAACCACGTAAATCTCGTGTCGTGTGGATTGCTTGTGGTTGTGATTTGCCTTAATGTATCCCCAATAATTGGTATCAAAGCCCCAAACAATTTTTAGGTCTAGTTTAGAGTAAGTAAAATGAAAAATGGAATTCTAAATGATTTTAGGTATGAGACTAATGCATAGAAAATAAGTAAATACCATAATAGAAACCCACTCATCAATACTGCTCTTTAGGTGGAACCTGACTGATGCTCATTTTGCAACACTCATATTTTTTTGGTGCGCTAACCACTCCTATCAAAGACCACGAGTTGTTATTATAGCAACCCACTCCACATGTGCTTGAGTTTCAAAATTACGGGTGAAACGAAGTCACTAGCAAGAGGGACCATTCGGCTGTCTCTGTTCTTTTCTTTTTTATTTGTTTCCAATTTTTTATGTAGTGGATATAACATCAAGGGAGGGAGACAGGAAAAGAGACGTACCTAAGCCCCGTTTGAAGCGACCATTGATGACTGCAATACGCAAGGGAGTTTTGTCGTCCGGCCCTTCAATGCTATAATCTCGTCTGTCAAGCAGCTTCAAAACAACAGGTTTCAAGCGAGCTCCAAAAGCCAAATATAGCGGACTCTCTTTCGCATAGTTCACAATAGCCCCCAGTTCTTGCTCTTCATCCAGATCTAACAGACACAGCGCCATGTTTTTCGTGTCCCATCTTCAGAGCCTCATGCAGGGAGGTATTGCCTCAAGTTCGTCTTCCTCAACATCTCGCCAGGCGCGCGCTGTAAAGTCCCGTCCTCCAAGTCTCCTGGAGCCCCCCCGCTTCACTTGAGAGAAGTCTTGCCAGGTGGATATGGCCGCCCTTTGCTGCAATGTGAAGTGGGATGTCCCCTTTGGAGTTGGGCTCATAGAGAAGTGTGGGGCACAACTCAATTATCTTTCTCGCCAGGTCTTCTTGATTGAAACTAACTGCGATGTGCAGGACCGTATTCTGCTGTGGGCTCAGAGTGATCCTCAGGTCGGGCCGGTCCGTTTGGTCGAGCCACTCTAGAGCTTTTCCCTCATGCTTCTTGTCATTTCTTGCAGCTCTATTGATAAGGCCATTCATGAAATGCAACCTCCGCTCTCTCTCTCTATATCCGCCATATCTCCCTCTCTCCCTAAATCCACAACAGAAATTTCTATTAATGGAGAGATAAGGTAGGGAGAGGAAGGTGCATAGGAGAGAGGAACGAAAGAAATATTGACCGAGGGACAAATCACAGTGGTTTTCTCTCTTTGAGAGGGCTCCCTCAACGGCACACCTGCCGCGACTCTCCCGTGAATCGAACACCCGACCTACCAGGCTCTGATACCACTTGTAGGATTTTACACTCCATTGAGCTACCACTTATCCCAAAACTAATTAGTGATGGGAAACGGTGCAACAATGGTTTTATGGTAAGAGCGAGGGCTCAACCACATTTATGACCGCTCAAGAGCGAGAGTGGACGTTGACCTCAACATTAACGTCAAATTTATCATCTATTGTATTATGAGATTGATTCCAAAGGGATTTTTAATAATTGCAAACCTAAAATATTCTAACACTACATGTGATAAGTCCACAAAATTAGCACAGAAAGTCATCATTTCATTTACATTAGTGGACTTAATTAGGCCAATTCATATTCAATTTCATAAAATTCCATGAATTCATGCATTTGTGCACTAAATTGAAAATTAGGTCAAAATCAATGCAAATTGGTTTGATTGCATGGTTTTCATGAAATTAAGGTCTTGGGCCACTAGATTATCCCACCAACTAAACTTTTTGATTTTCAAAAGTGCATTAATCTCTTGCATCATGGTTTAATTGGGCACAATGAAAACCTAGTTGGGTCCCATGAAAGATTTTCATTAAGTTTCACACAAATTAATTAACTAATTACATTGTGTCATTGTTTTGTAGGAGACTAATACCTAAGGGGGTGCACACTTTGAAGGAGTTGTGAAAAAGAAAAGAAATGCAAAAGAAGCAAGGACCACCCCTTGCCTTGGGCGTGAATCCTTATGTAAGACCAAGGAGGGGCCCCACTTCCCACTTGTGTTGCTTATTTAAAGAAAACTGTCTTCTCCTTGTGTGATAAAGTTTTGAGATTCTCTTGTCTATCATAATTCAAATTCAAATTAAAAAAAAAGATGTGTTTGAATGGAAAACAAAGATCGAGAAGAGTTTGAAGATGATTTGAATTATGAGAAGATGAGGCCTAAACCAACTAGGAGATGAAGACTAAGGGCCTGTTTCTTGATAGTATGAGACCCACCTAATGTTGGTAATCACAATAAAAGCTCCGAGCGTGACATTTGTAGGACCGACCTAATATTGATAATTAACAAGAGCTATGTAGTCGTGATATTACTATAGGACCCCACATTAAAATTGTAAGCACTGTGGGGCCAATCTAATAGTGGGACTCATAAATGTTAAAACTTATAGTGGGTTGCTCATGAACTTTCTAATGGTTTTTACTCAAACTCTCCATTCGTATTTAGAAAATATTTTTTTAAGATTATTTTAGACAACATATCCTTAAATAATGTAATATGAAGGTTTTTGGAAGAAAATGAAATATTGTAAGATACTTTCTAAGTTATACAAACAACTAGGGCCCATTTGTACGTATTAAAATATGTAGATATTGAATGTATAGGTCAGTTTTAGAAAATGAGCATCAAATAACTTTTTCTTTTTATGAAAAATAAAATAAAAAAAAATAGAAAATGACTCGGGTGAGTCGAAGCAATGCCAGTTAGGACCGTGTTGGATGAGGCACCTGCACAAGTCAAGGACTGTTCCGGAAATAAATATTTAATAAAATTTTCACAAAGATACTACTATGAGAGCATTGTATGTAGCTGATCATCTGCTTGAGGTACAATGACATTATGTTTAGTTCTACGGTTCGAAGAATCTCCATTTAGTAATGGTTAAATTAGATGAAAATTAATGAAACACTCCATTTTTTTGTTTTACCAAGTTATCCTTAAAAAAAAAAAAAAAAAAAAAAAATAGAAAACTTAAATGACTTATCTCATCTTTTGATGCCAAATTATTCTTAAATACTCAAATGGTTTATCCTTTAGTTGAAAAGATAATTTGCCATTTAAATCTTGAGGGCGAAAAACAAAAGACTAGGATGATTTGATTGGCCTGATAATACATATTTTCTAGCACGTCCAAGGCTCTCAATCGATATAGTCCCTAAGTCTTTCATGCATCTATTTGGGGCTTTAAAAAAAAAAAAAAATTTAGTTAGTCAAATTTGCTAAGCTTAAATAAAATCTAATTTTATCAATTATCCATAAAAACTAGTAATGATATGTTACACTGTCATCTACGCATCACTCAATCACAATATGACATCATTATATTTAGATTGGATATTTTTTAAATATGGATTTTTATATTTTTAATAATTCTTCATTACTTTATTTTTTAAAATAATTAATATTTTTTAGAATCTGGTAGGCCATACTGTCCGACACGGGTGGCATCCACTTGTCCCGGTCCTGACGGGCACAAAGACCACAAAATAATAAAAAAAAAAAGAAGAGAAAACTACAAAAAAAGGACTCTAAATGGCAACTAACCGAAAAACATACCACTAGTCAATATTGCACGAAAGTGGTTCTGTGACCACTTCCGTTTTTTTATTAAAGATTTAAACGTATGACAACGTTGTCGCTTAATATCCCATACAAATCACCTAAAACCCCATTTTCCCCATTTTTCCCTTCTTTCTCCCATCGTTTTCCCCCTTCCTATGGCTGTTTCCTTTCGACCTTCCTCAAAAGGTCCTTACCTTGATGATATAGTTACCCAAAAAATAATCATACAACAAAGATAATGAAATGAAAAAATTATATATCAAAACCCTAATGAACTTTTCTCGAAAAGTAAACATGAAAATCGAGCTCTATGATAGATAACGCATGAAAGAAGGTTAAATTGTGCTATGCCTACCTCATTAATGGAGATCAACAACCTCCACAAGGAATATGAAGGTCGGAAAAGATGTAGATTTGACTAATTAGTGACAATGTCGTCGCTAATTCTCTATATTAAGCGATGACGTAGTCACACATTTAAGTCTTTAATAAAAAAATTGAAAGTGGTCACAGGGAATCACTTCCGTGCAATATTGACTAGTGGCATGTTTTTCGGTTAGTTGCCATCTAGAGTTCTTTTTTTTTTTTTTTTGGTAATTTTATCTTAAAAAAAATCTAATCACATACATGATACAAGCTCAACCTTCTATACCTTTAAATCAGTGTTAAATTTTTTATTTTTTTTTAATTTTCTTTGTAATTGCAGCAGCTTGCACACCAAGTGCTAAGGACTATGTCAATATACCTTAATTAAAAGGAGCCAGAAGCTTTTGCTACAATCTTACAATAGGCAATCAGAATGGATCATGACGCTGGACAAGGTGATCCATTTTCTCGAAACTTCTTATCAAAATAAGGTATAGAAAATCCTGCAAGTCCCTTATCTTACAACATATATTCTCTTTAGGTTGGTAGATGTCCGGTACATGCTGGAATTAAATAAGACAAAATATCTAAAAAAATATTAGTTATGTTTGCATGCAAGGGAGTTCTACCAACATGACACATGAATTGAAGACGAGGGGTTAAACCCTTCCTAACGTGCAAGGAAAAATCATCATCATCTTCAAAGCCTTTTCCCAACTATACTGGGGTCGACTACACGAATTATATATTTTCCTTTATTTTCTAACATGGAGGAAAAATATATAATTTAATAGTTGAATTATTTAAAATAATAAATAATAATAAGTGAATTATTTTCAATGTCCATGTCTTTGAGTTGGCTTTAAAGACTATTTGTTTGCGTTAGAATACATATGAATTGAATAAATAGATTTCACATTATAAGTGGTTAAAAATGAAGATCAAAAGTGAACTTTTAGAAAATGAGCATCAAATAATCTTTTCTTTAATAGAAATAGAATCAAGGGAGGCAGAGAAATGAATATTCAACAATCACCCTAGTAATTCAATACATAGAAAGCAAAGGACATATCTATGTTTTTACCTTATATCCTTCACCCCTCACCTTTTTAATGATCTTTTGATAGTGGTCATTTCACATTGAGTTTTTGTGTTTAATTCCTATATATCTTATGCAAAGAAAGAAGGCCCGTGTTTCAAATGTAAATCGAAGTGAGAAAGAAACTCCAAGGCTTTTTAAGTTTCGCTAAACTACTAAACCTATGAAAAATCGGTTATTGTCATGGCCAAAACTTTTACATATCGAGGCAATATTGTAAGACATAATTGCTGATTAAGGTGGTCTCACACAATTACATATGGGCTCCACTAAAATTGACATTATACTATTTTGGATTTACTTGAGAAAATTTGGGTGTTCCCAAGCGACTTTTTTGTTGTTGTACTACACGAAAGGAGGCTATGACCCAAGAGAAAGCCCGCATACACACCCGCACAAACAGGAAGCCAAGCGACTTGAGCAACCATTTTGGCTTCTTTCATATTGACATTTAAAACGTGGGGGGGGGGGGGGGGGTTGTTTACGCGGGGGCGTGGGGCATGGCATTTAAAAAGGGTACCGGTTGGAACTTGTGACTGTTAAATATAATTTGTTTGTTGCAAATACAAAATTTTTTTAGCAAATTAGTATAAAAAATCTGATTTAGTTATACACACAATAAGTAAACAAAAAAAGAATATAAAAAATCTATTTAAACTCAGCTTCAAAACAACTTGGTGTTGCAACCAATTTTTCAAACTACATGGCTGTAAATTGGGTTGGTAGCACACGAGAATTAAGAAGACCAAATCCACAAAATGACACATCTGAGTCCAAGTTTAAACTGATGGGTTGGGCCATTTCTCACATTTGAATGCCCAAAAGAATATGAAAAGATATTTTATAATTAAAAAGTAAATAGTTAAATATTATTTTTATTTATAAAAACTTCAATTTACTAGACTCCCCATGATCTACTTTAGGGCTTGTTTGCATAACAAGCTCTATGGAAAATCGTACATGCTATTTTGCTGCCATTTGGTGCACTGCTTTTCCATGTAAAAAGAAAAAACATGGGTCGTTTTCTTTGAATATGTGAAAATTTATGTCTAAGGGAAACGTCAGAACTGCAAAAATGACAATTGTGAAATTTCAACATTACACAAACATGACTGTTTTTTTTTCCTTTTATTTATTATTATTATTATTATTTACTTTTGCTAGGTTGAACTACTGGTATGGTGTGATAATTTTATCTTGAGTAAGCAGGGATCGGTCTTCGGGCATGTGTGCGGAAGTAACGGCCTATTTTTTTGTGGAATTCAAAGAATTTTTGAATTCTCAGACATGTAGAATTCCCTAAACTATCCTTCTTAGTTAGACATCCATAAATTTTACCAAAAAATAAAGGGGATGAAATTATTTCCTAAATTACAATATCGAAAAAGGACCTAACACCACTCAACCCTGATGTTACAATTATGTAACCATTACACACTTCCTTATTTGCTTATCATTTATCCACATACAAGCTCAGCCCTATTCACTACAAATGTCCATTTGGTGGGCCATCATTCTCATATGCTGGTTAGTAGGGCCTAGGAGTAGAGAAGCTAAGGGAGACGAGAAAGGTGTCAGGTGAGGGATGTGTCGCGTTCTGTGAGGGTGGTGCTCTGCGCAGGGAGACTGAGGGATTGAGAGAGATGGGGATCGCTCACTACAACAAATTGCACTTTTAGCGACGTTTTTTAGCGACGCTTTTATAAATTCGTCGGTAAAGAGTACTCTTTACCGACGTATACAATTTTGTTGGTAAAAACCTGAATTTTACCGACGTTTTTTAGAATACGTCGCTAAACGTCTGACTTTTACCGACGTTTTATTGAAAACGTCGGTCAAACTCAGGCTTTCACCGACGTTTTAGATAAAACGTCGGTAAAATTCAGTTTTTTACCAACGTTTTATGAAAAACGTCGGTAAAAGTTAAGTTTTTTAGTAGAAAATCAGAGACTTTTACCGACAAATTAAAACGTCGTTAAAACTCTAATTTTACCGTCGGGAAAATTCAAACGTCTGGAAAAGTCAATTTTAGAATTAGTTATTTAGAAAATCAGAGACTTTTACCGACGAATTAAACCGTCGGTAATACCCGAATTTTAGCGACGTTTGTAAGAAAAACGTCGGTAAAAACCTACTTATACCGACATTTTCTAAAAAACGTCGCTAAAAGGCTGCTTTTTAATCTTAAATTTAACTTATTTTTAGGAAAAGTAGGAATACCGACGAATTACAAATTGAAGCAAGGGAAGATGATGAATGACTGTTCCAATGATGGAGTAACGGTAGCAACGGCGGTGGCGCGATAGTATAAAAATCCAAGTGGTGGTGTTCTTTAGGGAAGGCCTTGGATGAAATATTGATGGAAATAAGGAGAGATGCAGAAAAAAATAATGAAAAAAGAGTAAGTGTTGCTGGTCGGCCAAGAGGAATGGGGGAAGATGGATTCACATGCTGCCTCTTTTTGGCTCCTTTTATGTATTTTTGATGACTTGGCTTGTTAGGTTTTGATTTGGGTAATGATTAATAGTGTGGGGTCCAAGTTGAATTAGGATTAGTAGTGTGGGGTCCAAGAGGGTTTTGAGAGAGTTTCTAGGGGTTGGCCCACAATCTTAGTGAAAATAGGATTTTTATTATCGCATGCAACTTCCTCTCTTGGGCCCAGTTTTCTTCCAAATAAATTTCAAATATAAAAATCAGATTTGCAATGCAATTCTAATTTGAATGCATTTGGACCCCACTTGGACTATATCATCTTGAACCTTCATGGCTTTGGATGTGTAAAGCCTCTTTTGGATTTTTTTTTTCTTTGTTTTATTTTCTTTCTTGATTCAAGATTCAAAATTTGAAACTTAAATTTTATCTTCGATCATGGCTTAGACGTCAACTTGGAATAGAGAAGCTTGAGAAGGCAAAGGGTTGGACGTGTGATATCTCATTTGGATAGCTTCTTGGCTTGCAAAAGTTTTCAAATATTTAGAAACATATATTGACAAATCCAACTTGTAGAGTTGTTAAGGAAACATGGATTCTTTGGATTTGAATTTATCTTGCAACTTTTTGGTTACTACCCTCCATATTTAGGACTCTGAAATTTGCTTGAGGCTATCAAAATCTGGGCCCACTTCCTCTCTTAAGAAATTCTTCAAATTACATCTTGGCTTAAATAATTCAAAATTTGAAATTCAGTTTTGTATTATCAATTGGAACACATGATGGGCCCCACTTCTATGTACAATGCTTGAAATTGCCTTACCTTAGATGTCCTTCATATGGCTGGATTTTCTTTTGCAATTTTTTTTTTCTTCTTTGTTTGGCTTGAATTGAATCTTCCAAACAGGGTAGTGTAGACCCCATGTAGAGCTTCAATACCTTGGTTTTCATTTTTTAATTATTCAATTGATTTATCATTTTCGTGAGTCTCAAGAAATTGATTTTCCTTATAAAAATACCAACAAATTACAAAATGTCAGTAAAATCGACTTTTAGCGATGTTTCCTTGAAAACCGTTGCAAAGTTCAATTTTATTATTAACTTCATTTTTAAGAAAAATAAATATTAGTGACTATTAGTAAAATGAACTTTTAGTGACATTTTTTTTTTAAATGTCGGTAAAGTTTAATTTTATTTTTAGAAAAATTTAAAATCAGTGATCTTTACCTATGAATTTTTGTTTACCGACGGAAAATTAACGTCGGAAAATGTATTACCGACATTTAATTTAAAACGTCGGCAATCCCTTTAATTTTTCCCCCTCCCTTTTTCCCCTCTCCCGCCACAAAATCCCTCTTTTCTCCTTTGTCTCTCTCTGTCTCTCTGTTGTTTCTCTCTCTCTCTCTCTGCTCGATCTCGATCTCTCTCTCTCTCTCTCTCTCTCTCTCTCACTCGATCTCTCGCTGGATCTCTCTCTCTCTCTCTCTCTCTCGCTCGATCTCTTGCTTGATCTCTCTGCGCTCTCTCTCGCTCGATCTGTCGGTCTCTCTCTGCTCTCTCGCTCACTCGGTCTCTCTCTCTCTCTCTCTCTCGCTCTTGGTCTCTCTCTGCTCTCTCTCTCTCGCTCTCAGTCTCCCTCTGCTCTCTGCCCCTCGCTCTCTCGGTCTCTCTCTGCTCTCTCTCTCGCTGTCAGTCTCTCTCTTCTCTCTTTCTCTCGCTCTCTCCGTCTCCAAAAACCCATCTCTGTTATCAGGCGCAGACCCATCCCACTGAAGAAAATCGGTGCCCCCTTTTCCGGTCGTCTTCTCCAAAGCCAGCACAAGTTTGACCCCTTTTCCGGTCGTTTCTCCAGACGCAGCACAAGGTTGACTCCTTTTCTGGTTGTCTTCTCCAGAAGCATTTGCCCTTTTCTGCTCTATCTCTGTAACAGAGAATCGAAAAAGGAGGAGGTATTTCAGTTTGCTTTGTTCTTGACTTGTAGTCCCTTTTTTTTTTTTTTGTTCTTTAGTATGTGTGTTTTGATTTGGTTGCATGAGATTCTAGGGAATGGTTGAATGATTGGATTGGATTGGTCAGGGTTCTGGGTGAGTGATTGTGGGTGTTTTGTGTTTTTTTTTATTTGGAGTGAGGGCTTGGAATCTGAAGTTGTCTGTCGTGGTGGTTTGTTTCATCAGATGTCGGAGTTGGGGAGAATTTGGGAATGATGTGTTCATTTGTTGGGAGTTGGTATAGTGTTGTTGACAGTTTATCTTATGCTCTACCGGAAGATATAGTGGATCTTAATTTAGCATCCATTTTATGCACTTGCATTGCAGGGATAAAAAGAAAGAATTTACTCCAAATTATGCTGCATTTTATCCATTTGGTGTTGATGTCTTCTTATGTCAGCGGAAAATTGATCACATAGATGGTTTGTGGAACTTCCCACTATGAATTCATCTGGAAAGGTTCCACCTATTCTTGTAGTAAATGTTCAGGTACTATTCCATGATTTTTTTATAATTCTGATGGCTTTTAGTGATGTTCTATGTTTTGTTAGTTTTAGTTGGCTTTGTGAACCTGCATTAGAAAGATACAATTACAGAAAGTAGCCTTTTATCATATTTTTTTGAAGAATTTAATTACTTCAGAAAATTTTAAGAATGGGACGATCTATTTGTTGTAACTTAATATCAGTCCTAAGGTCTTATGCATCAAGGAGGTAGAAACCAAAGGGTCTTCTTATACTCTGCAACATTGTTCAAGTTTTATATAATTCATCTTTATTCCAGTCAAGCTTCAAATACCCTTAAAAAAAATTCATTTTTGCCTTGATAGATAGAGCAAAGTTATTTGTTTGTTGCAAGATAGTTTTTTAATGCTATATGCTTTGGTTGTATCACTGGATCAGTGCTTATTCACTTCAACCCCATCCATCTTAAGTAATAATTTAAAGCTTCCATGGGATTGTGCATTATATTCTTAGCTTTTGTAAGAAGGCTTAGGGAATAAGAGAGACACCCAGGGAATAAGAGAGACACCCAATCTCTGAGAATAAACCTTTTGAATGTTCACAACAGTGTTAGTTGATTTCTCTTTTTGTTTCCATGGCATGTCCATGAAGAATACTAGTGGAGTGGATTGTGGATTCCTTTTTTTTTTTTTTTTTTTGATAATGTGGATTGTGGATTCTTCTTAGTCATTTATGTTTTGGTACAACTAAGAGAAAGTAAATAATTCAGTCCATTCTTATAGGATGTAGTTTGGTTTCTTTCTTGTGGTGTAGTTGCTGTTATTGGGTTTTGAAACTTCAAAATCATTTGGCAAATGAATACTCATAAGTTTGTTTTCCAGCAAGATAAGCATGATTCATTCACCAACCACTATTCTTTAGATATCCCCAACCATACTTTCCAGAATTTGGGCTCTAGACCGCTATGGAACAGGGGGGTGTGTTTTCAATCCCACCTACAGGTTTTATATTTTATTATACATTAATGATTTCCTTTTCTTCTTTTTTTTTTTTTTTCCAAATTTTAATTGGAGGCCTGAATCAATCTTTGTATGTTGTTTGCAGAATTATCGAATTGCCAAGTCCATCCCTGATCCTACGAAGGTAAAATCCCTATGACTCCTCTTTACACCTATGGGAGTAGATTAGTGGTATTCAGTCAGCGAGTCCTCAATTGATGGAAATGAAATTCTTAACTTTTCAGTTCCAAAAGCCCATGTTATGCACTTGAAAGTTTTTTGTGTTACTGAAAAAATATCCCCTTGTGCTGTCCATATAGAATGCTGACACTCAGATTTCATTTGTTTTCTTTTTTATTTTTGGAATTGTACGGTTGTGTCTGCATCAGAATCTAACCTCCATTCCAATAGTTAGTCCACTTGCTTCTGCAATTCCTGTTTGATTGAGTCCCAAGTAAAGGCTGAGATTGGATAGCGACGAGTAGTATGAATTGGCGTATAACAAGGCGAATGTTGTACAATGATTCTGCGATGCATTCACATCACAATGGTGTAAGGGAGCATCTGTCGAGGTTGCATCTGGCAATTGGCTGTAGGTAGAAGTGGTTGAATTTTAATTTCTTTCAGTGATATGATAGCGGGTGGAGATTAAATTCATTAATTCTACTTATATCTTTTTATTGTTTGCCTTTTTATAATCATGGTAGACCATTATCAATAAATGAGGGCATTTGAACTTTGAAAAACCTGAGTTACCTGCAAGTAACAATTGCTCTGTTCATTTCTATAATTAGTGAAAAGCAAATAAAGTTAAAGGGTGTCCAGACCAAGTTCCAATTCTGTTGTAGTGTTCTTGCAGGAGGGCCTTTATGTTCATTCATCTAAGAAATATGCTTATGGGATTGGTCTCAATTCAGTTGCAGTGTTATTGCAACTTCATTTTATCTTTTGTTTCTTTTGATTTATAATATGACTATTGATCTTGCTTTCATTGGCTAGTTTCATCTTCTGCTAACGATACCTGGAGGCATATAGAGAGGAAATGATGTGTCAAGTCCTCCTTGTTCTGATTTTGAGTATCTGGCTTTAGAGGTCGGTGCCTTCTTTCCAGAGCTCTTATTCTATTTGCTATTTATTCATATGGTGATGGAGTTCTAAGAGCATTTTTTTCATGTTAGTTTCAGTGCTGTTGTTGCAGTTATTGATGACCTTTTTTTTTTTTTTTGGTTGCTTTCTTTTTCCTTGCCTGTCCTTTTCTTCTTTTCTTCTTGATAGGAACCGATCAATGGAATATGGATATGGATCTTTGCCTTTTTCTTTTGTGGGTGCTCATCTCTTTCTAGGAGTAATTATTTTTCTTTTATGTTATTACTTTGAGTTTACGAGCAATTCCATATTTCTAATTCTTTAATTAGTGAAATCAGTTGTTTTTGTTTGTATCTTACTTTTTTCCATTGCTTTTCTTTTTCAACTATTGAACTGTTTACTTTTTCTTTTTCCCCAAATCGAAGACTCCTGGATCCAAAGTTTTCTATCTTGGAGCTGCTTTGGGGACTACAATTTCTCATGTATCAGACATTGTTGGACTTGTAAGTAGAACTCTCTAGACAAGTTGGTTTTTTTTTTTTTTTTTTTTTTTTTTTGTGATATCAAGTGCAGTTGGGATTATAAGTAGAACTCTCTAGACTTTGTTTTTGTATGCCAAAATCATGTAACGCTTATCAGCATTTTTATCAATTAAATTGCATGAGAATGATCTTTTTCCCCTCGAACTTCATCCTGTAAAAGGGGAACCTCTGACTAGGTAAAATGTGCACAATGCAATTTATTTTCAAGTTGGATTTCACAATTTACTACTCCAATTCCATTGTGCAGTAGTCCACTGATTAGGGATGTTCATGGCCAGGCTGGGCTAGGCTGAATCACATCGAGGCCAGCCCAACTTTAGAAACAGCAGCTTGTATCCAACTCGGGCCAAATACAGGGTATAAATATCCGGCTCAAACCTGCCCATTTAGTCAATTGGGCCATAAAGCTTAGTGAGTGCTTGAATTAGTTTCCTCTATGTTACAAAAAAATGGACATGCTTGCTGCTACTTCATACATACAAGTCCAATTGCTGTCATTTTAATGGAGATGAATAGCCTCTAAGAGGCAAGAAAGTAGAAATGAACTCTCACACTTTCCTCCTGATTATATATTTTCTATAGGTGATCATGAGTTAGCCTGCAACCATATTCTGAACCAGAAATGTTATTATACTGGCCAAATCCTTGTTAAAAGTAATATAATCCTTCAAAAAAAAAAAATTCCAAATGTCAAAATGACCTCTGTTTTTTAAATGAGAGAGCTAGCTGAGGACCTATTTCCTTTGTCATTGGCTTTTAGAACATTTGATCAACATTTTTATTAGTAAACAACTTCCATTAAAGAAAAAAGAGGCTTAAAACAACTTGATCTTTAAGTGGGTATTGATCTTTTAGATTGGTTGATGGTGCATTTGGACGCACACAAAATGCGACCAAGTTTTAGTACTTTAGCAAAATGTATAGCCATCCTATTCGGCCCGCTGACCGAAACAGATATTTTTAGCCAGTTTGGCTGAAATAAATCAAAATTTATGACTGAGGTTGGAAGTGAAACACATTTAAGGCTGCCACTGTCCCTATTTCTTGTTCAGATGTTCAAGAACAATGGAATATGAAATTTTAGAGATGTTTTACTACTTCATGTATAATAAGTAGTTCATTGAAGAACTTGTGTTTGGCTTTCCTTTTGACCATGCGGAGTATTTTTATTGTTGTTCACAAAACAAAGGCTGTGTGTGGTTTTTTTTGCAGATGATCTTTGATGCAATAGAGCAAGTTGGAGGGATATACGTTGTCACTAATGACCATGGAAATGCTGAGGATATGGTGAAGAGGAACAAGAAGGGGGAGCCTCTACTAGATAAAGATTGAAACATCCAAATCCTCACCTCCCATACTCTACAACCAGTAAGTGAGCTAAACTTTCCAGTGATTCATCAGCGAGTGAAAGGTGGATAAGGATGAAATTGGTGGGCCAACCTTCTTAGGAGAGGTTTGTACAGCATCTAGGGTTTCTTAGGAGATGTTTGTGCAGGGCAAGACGAGTTTGACCTGAAGAGGTGGGATGCCAAAATCCTCCTCATCAACTTGACCCAGAGAATTATATGACACATCCCATTGTCCTGCATTTCTTAGTATCTCATTGAATTTTCATGACCTAATATTTTTTATTTCTTTCTTTCTTTAAATTCAGTTTAGTACTCTCTAGCCATTTACTTGCTTTCAATAATCTCCTCAGTAAGACAACCGTGCTATCTGTACAATTTTCGGTCTTGCTCGCTAGATGACTGTTTACAATGTAATTTTGTCTTCTATGACAAAAGTGGCGGCAGACATTTTTCCGCTGCAAAAGGTATTAGCAGCTGTTTTCATATTTTAACCGCTGCTAAATGTAATTTTCCTTGTAGTGATTTGTGTATGTATATTGGACATTTATATGGGACTGTATCATTAATGATTGTAATATTTGGTTAATGAAATGAATGATTTGATGAAAAATGGCGATGGTTGTTTGTTTATTTAGTAAATTTTGTTTGTATGCATTTTTTAAATTGAACGCAGGTACATGAGCGTGTTTATTTTTGATATAGGTGTTTAAACAGGTTTATAGGAAAATTATATTGAAAAAACAAATATAATATTAAAAAAAATAAAAAACTTTTACCGACGAAAAGTAACGTCGGCAAACGTATTTTTATTATTTATTTCTTTTTTCTATTTTCTTTTGCCGACGAAAACTAACGTCGGCAAAAGTATATTTAGTTATTTTTTTATTTTTTTATTTTCTTTTGCCGACGGAAAAAACGTCGTTAAAAGTTTTTCTATTTTTTATTTTTTTTCCTATTTTCTTTTGCCGACGAAACAAAACGTCGGTAAATGTATTTTATTTTTTATTTATTTTTCCTATTTTCCTTTGCCGACGAAATAAAACGTCGGTAAATGTATTTTATTTTTTATTTATTTTTTCTATTTTCATTTGCCGACGAAACAAAACGTCGGTAAATGTATTTTATTTTTTATTTATTTTTCTAAATACTTTTACCGACGAAAAACAACGTCGGTAACTGTTATATTAAAAACTAAAATACTTTTACCGATGTTTAAAAAACGTCGGTAAAAGTCAAAAAAATGTCGGTAAAAATTATAGTTTTGCCGACGGAAAATAATTTCGTCGGTAAAATGTTTTCTCCACGACTTTTTACCGACGTCTGGCCGGCGAAATTATTTTCGTCGGTAAAAATTTTTACCGACGTTTTAGTGACTTTTAGCGACGAAAAAATTCGTCGCTAAATATGTAAATTGTTGTAGTGGCTGCGTGGTGATGAAGAGGATAGCGAGCGAGAGAGGCCGGGATGGGTCAGAGAGATGAGGGATGGAGGCGAGATGGACTGGACGAGACAAAGATGTAAAGGATGTGAGGACCAAGAGGGAGAGAGATGCATAAGGGGTTTTGAGGGGAGAAGGGCACAGTGCAAAGCGCGGGAGCAGAAGAAAAAAAAGGTGGGAAGGAAAAAGTGAAGAAAAATGGGTTCGGTTGGGGGGGGGAGGGGGGATATAAAGCTCTTTGGCAGTCGCTAATGGAGCCTTTTGCGACCGCCAAAAGCGGCCGCCTGTTTTTTCATCCTTCAAAATGTAATTTTCTAGTAGTGAAACGTGAATAGAGGGGTTCATCGTGACAGTTGTTTGATTTTATCTCACTCTTTCCACACGTTATTAATCGTGGGGCCCATCAATATCGGTGGACTCATGATTTTAATGCTCAAGTAAAAGTTTAAAGTATCCTTTGCTTTTTATTTTTTCTACCAACTGAACTCAAAAGGCACACACTCAATATATATAGTCGAGAAAGCTTTTAGAGATGAAGGGAGTTATATACATCCAAATTCAAAAGAATTTTTATCTTTATCAATGTTTAAGGATTAATCGATGTAAACACAAATAAACATACTTTTTGAGACTGGAGTCCCTTTTATTTTTTAAAATTTTTTGGCCATTTTTGGAATTTTACTTTTTTTTTCTTACCTTCCTTCTTAAATTTAGCCATTTTGATAAAAGTATATTTATAAGCTTGGGAATTCAATTTCATGCAAATGGTAATTATTCTCTGTAGCGTGAAATATGGGAGACTCAAGAAAAAGAATAAGACATGAAAGGTTGTGCTTGTTAAATTCAGAACCTTGTAGGGTATTATTGCTAATATTATGTTCAGTGTCATGATTGGAATAATTGAGAGAGAATCTCTCATTATTATGATTAGATCGATTAGATTGACATTATTTTTCAATTTATCTTGTTGTCTATACCCTTATACTAAAAGGCAACATAATGTCGTGCCTGCTTGTTTGGACGAATTTCTCTCCCCACCTGTGGTGCCCATTTAATGCTAGCTATTTTGTTAAGGGCTCAACTCAAAGCCCATTTAATGCTACCAATTTCCTTCAAATTTTCTCTCCCTTAGATAAATTCAAACAACCCTTTCAGTACATGTCTACACCTATACATTGGGCCACAGAGTCGCAGGACGAATGCTTTTGGAAAAATCACAATAGATGTGATCTATTAGGTGATACCAGCAACTTAAAAGGAAAAAGTTGCAACAGTGATGGACTTTGCAAACAGATGGTGATCACCAGTGCGCTCTATAATCCATTTTTAGAGATCAAACAATTTTTTATTTTTATTAATAGTCACAAATTCTTTCAATACAGAGATCATGTGATTGCTAGAGAGTGTTAGAGAATACTACAGGAATGGTTAGAGAATTATGTGAGTGCATGGGATAAGGCTTAGTTTGAGTTTTTAATTTATTGCGATTAGTGAGTATAAATTAATTGAGAGGAACCCCTCTCCTGAAAGTTGCTTTTAATTTATGAAATGAAGAAGACTTTCTTTTATAAGTAATCATTAATAAGTCTAACCGATCAACACACCCTCATGCAGGAACAGACTAAAGTTTAGAAAAAGATAAGCTTAAAAATCTCTGGTAATAACCATTTAAGTACATAATCTCAGTTTAGGTTCCTAGAAAATGATAATTGTGCCTTTAGAACTGCCAATTCCATTGTCACCTGCTGAATTAAAGCTTTGTTGGGTCCTTGTGTGACTGAGGGATCCACATTTCCTCGGTAAATAAGTCCGTCCTCTAGTGCTGCTTTGTCACCTTTTAAGCACCTTTCAAGCACCTGAAGATGAAAGTAAAGAATTTCAAATACATAAAATTATTGCATAAATACACAGTGACATTTCATTGACGGTGATTATTGCGGAAGATAGGACCATCCCGGCAGCTTGATCGTAAGATCATCACTAAATCCTGGCTCTTATACCATAAAGAATTCTAAATAAATAAAATCATTGCATAAATCCACAGTGACGTTCAATTGAGAGATGATCTCAATTTATACAATGATAGCAAGTCTAATCAACAATTATTCAAAATTCAAACTAAATGATCTCAATTTATACAATGAAAGCAAGTCTAATCGACAATTATTCAAAATACAAACTATCTAAAATTTCTAACAACCAAATGAATCTTTTACTAAGATACTAATCTTAAATAGAAAGGACCACTTACCAGAATTTTCTGTTGTTCACACTCCAAATGCGTCAGTTTTACCTATCAAATTAGAGATTTTACCGATTAGTCCCAAGGTAGAGAGGAAAGGGTATATGTAGGCTATGTTGTGCTAAGATGTATCTCTCACGTATTTGCTTAAGGTTGGAACATTGGTGACTCCAACTTGACTCATCCAACACAAAAATAAAAAAATAAAAAAAAGAGAGGACTCGAATAGAGTTAATGCGAAGACTCAGGACAGTCATTTTTTAAATAATTAAAAAACATTAAAAAATAAATCCATTGCTTATAAAATATAAATATACATTTATTTACATGTATTTATAATAATCAACTAAAATTAATAAATCTATATAAGCAAGAAAAACACTACAATAAGGAAGATAAAAGAAGAATTATTGCATATTACATAATATGTCAGTCCCAATATCAAGTGTGAAGAAGCTCAAACATAAGTTTCAAATTACATTCGAGTAATCATTTTTAAGTTGTTGACTCTAAACCTCGAGCATAATTACTTATAATTAAATTTAAATTTTTTAAAATTAGATCTACATGTCAAATGATTTAAAATGCAAATATGAAATGACACAGAGGAGTCAAAGAGATAACTCGAGAAAGTTAAAGTTAACTCGGAGAGTTTTTCAACCATACTTCAGAGGTAATATTTTTACAATTATGTGTAGAGGTGAAGATTGGGGTGGGCCGCCTAGGCTCGGCACAACCCGACACTTCTTTAACCAGGCAACGGCCCATGGCCCAGCCTAGCTAGGCCCACTTTTCATCTAAGAATATGCACTTTTTTAATTCCTCTCACCATCCCCCTCACTATACATGATTGCTGTGCTCACCTATGTTGTTAAAACAATGGATCCCTAAAGGAAACAGATCCCCTGTTTTGTCCAAACCTCTTTCCTTGGCCCCCGCGCGTGTCATCCCCTGATTCGTCCAAACAGGGCTCCCCTGTTTGGACGAAATAGGGGATCCGGATCCATCACTAAAATCTCTGGAACCGTAGTGGCGACTTAGAAAGTGAAAATTGAAAGTCGTGAAGATGAGAAAACCCAACCTAAACATCTCCTAAATCATGGAACTAGTATTTTGAAACATCCTAAAGCCATGGAAACAATATTTTAAATATCCTAAAATCATGGAATGTGTCCATAACCATGTCATATATCCAAGAACCGATTCAATTCCTTGATACGTGCAAAGAAATCTGTTAAAAATTTTTTTGGAAGGCCTGTGGGCCAGCCCGGCTTGGTGACCACGGCACGACTGGGGGACATTCCGTAGGGCCGTGCTGGGCTGACAGCCTGACCCCAGCCAACCTCGGCCTCACACGGCGCTGCCGGTCCAGGCACAGCTAGACCCGGCAAAAAAGTAGGCCGTTCCTAGTTTTCACTCTAACCATGTGAGACACCCCATTATAAATATGACACCCTCACACTTATTATCCCCCTATAAATTGGTATTCACTTTAATTTGACATTAATCTGAATTATACTTACCATTAGATTCAATTTCATAAAAAAATATAACTTTAACGTAGTGTAAGGCATTCAATCCATCTCTGATGTTAAAATTCAGATTAGTGTCAAATTAGCATGATAGTGCGCGTGAGAGTGTATTATTTATCACTGGGTAGATCATGCGTGGTAAAAAGGTTTCCACTCGCCCAAGTCCTTGGAGAGGTACCTTTTTAGAGAATATTTACCTGCATAGAGAGGGAGAAGAAAAAAAAAAAAAAGAAAAAAACAAGGAAGGGAGAGAGGGAGAGACTTGTATTCACTTACAGCCATATTTGTCGCACCTGGAGCTAAATCGGTCTATTAAAAACCAATTTTTGAATGCCAGTCCTCGACCTCAGTTCTTGGGGAACCTCCCTTAAATTTTCACAGTCCTCAATCGTCAGATGTGTAAGATCCGGCATCGCTCCTTCTTCAACCATCAGCTCTTCTATCTCCGTTACCAAATTAAGTGTGAGGACTCGGAGTCGTTGAAACCCTCCTGCAGTAATAATCATTTCCTTTTCAACGTATGATCCTTTGTCTAGGTAGAGAACACGAAGGTTTGGAAGCATCTTCAACGTGGCCATTGAGTCTTGCTGCAGGCAGGAATGCCGCAAGTTTAGCTTAGTAAGAACGGCTGGGAATTGGTGAAGGCCGGTCAAGTCCTCCAAGGGCCCATCCAAATACATGGCATACAGATGTGAATTATTTGAAAAGGCTGACAGAGACGGAATAGGACATCCATCTTTTGTGGAAAGCTTCAGTGATCTGAGACAGGGCAATTTGAATGTAGAGAACAGGGGGTCGTATTCCTCTGTAACCCCATCTATTGCCAGTTTCCTAACGTTCACTAATCCCGCCATCCCTGTCTTCATCCAATCTCCAGCTCTTACACCTGTTAGGGTCTGGAGTTTAACAAATTGGCTAAATTCAACGTGATTTGGTATCAAAATCCTTCCACCCCATCCGTGCCTAGGATGAATACTGTTTTCTGTACGCACATGTCTCAGTTGTTCAAACTTCCAAATATCGTCGGGAAGTTGAAAGTTGATGTTATTTCTCACATCCAATGTTTGCAAATGGTAGAGGTTGCTTATGGTGGATGGTATGAAGACTGAGCGAGTGCGCAGTAATCCCAAATACTTGAGAAGGATTAGACTTTCAATTCCATCGAGGGAATTTGGGCTGATACTCACGGAGTCAAGATGCAATACTCTAAGAAGCTTGAAGCTACAGATGAATTTCCATACATCCTTTTCATTGCTGATGTTTGAGAATAACAGTAAAGAACGGAAATGGGTAGGCATGATATTGGGGGATATACCAGAGCCATCATGTTGTTTAACAAGACGTCGCGCCTTGATGGGAGACATGGACTCTACAGTATCACCGCAAACCTGAAAAAAACTTTCTTCCTTGGCTTTTGAAATGGTGAGGTCCAATAGGAGAGGATGGATGCAACATGTTTTAACTCCTCCATAACAGTTCAGTTTCAGCACCTGAACCAGGCTTCTTCTGACAAGTATGTTTAGGCAGTCTTCTGCAGAATCCTCAATGGGTTCCTCTCCTCTTTGCTTTATGTAGCCCTCGGCAATCCACAACTTAATCAATGTGCTTCCTTTGATGCTAGAGCCTTTGGGAAAAGCTGCAAAATAGAGGAAGCAAGATTTTAAGGAATAGGGTAAATCGTGATAGCTCAATTCAAGACTCCTTGAGATTTGATATTCTCCTTCTCTCAATTCCCAATTGACCATCTTCGACACCTTTGCCCACTCGCTCGGGAGATTTCCTTTGGTTGATAAAAGCTTCCCTAATGCCAAAATAGCTAGAGGAAGGCCGTGGCATTTTTCTACTATCTCCAACATAGGCTCTTGTAACTCAGAAGGGCATATATGAAAGTGTTCTGTTCGTGGGAAAGCTTTCTTACAGAACAAATCCAAGCTATCCTCCTCTTCTAGAAGTCTTTGCTTGTGTATAAATCCTCCTGCATGCAAAGCTACATCCTCGAAGCGAGTAGTGAGAACTACTCCGCTTCTACTCCCGTGGAGAGGAAAAGCAGCTGCTAAACTATCCCATGCTTCTTTGCGCCACACATCATCAAGTACCACCAAGTATGTCCTCCCCTCGAGGTGTCGATGCAGCATCTGCCTGAGATCACTCTCATTCATTTTCCCCATAACATCTTCCCTCACGGGGGAACATATGCATCTGGCAAGACCTTCTAAGATATCTCTTACATGGCACTGTCGAGACACCCGAACCCATGCACGGTATTCCAAATAATCCACGATCGCAGGATGATTGTAGACCATCTTGGCAAGAGTAGTTTTTCCTAAACCCACCATACCCACGATCGAAACGAGACCGCGTCCTTCTGCTCCCGCTTGCATAAGCTTTTCCACGAGGAAGTAAGCATCATCATCCATGCCGACTACATCCCCTTCCTCTGCAACGGCACGAGTAACTAGTACTTTTTCTTCTTCGCCTACTTCGCGAGAAGTTGAAGCATTGCCCCCTCCCACAGGTAAGTTTTCGATGCCAAAGAGTGATCTGTTGATGATGGTTTCGTTCATTGCTTTTATAATTTTATCAATCTTCCTTGCCACTCGACGGCGGGGGTCCCTGACCAATTTCAATATACTCCAGCTCCTGCTTCGCGCTGCCACGCAAGTGAAGCTGTCAATGGCGTCCTCTGCATCATGAGCTATATCTACAATTTGGCGAACCCACAACTTGGCCCTTTCGCTGCTTTCGCAGTAGCTGATTTTATGGGCATCCTGGAGGAAGGCATGCATCCATTCGAGTTTCTCTTTGATAGACTGAACCTTTTCATTTACATCATAGGCATTCAGCAGCTCTGTTCCAAGCCACTCACTGCATCTAATCAGCAGATGAGATACTGCTTCATATGCCATTTTCTCTTCTTCTTCTTCTTCTTGAGTCTCTCCTCTGCTTCAGCTTTCAGACTCACAGGAGGGAAGAAATTAGAAAATCGATTGTCAGTCACTGCTGCTTCTTTTGCTTTAGTTGCAGTTTTGAATTAGGAATGTTGGTATTTTATTGTGCTGACGAGACACCAATTCGATCCATTTCTTTTTCAGTTTTACCTCGTCTTTTAGAATTTTCATTTTACTTTCAGTGGATCTTCTACGCAATGCTTCCAAAAAAAAAAAAAAAACTTTTTCTGCAATACTGTGAAAAAAAAAGCACATTTTGCACGAAAGTGCCCAGAAGAGCCATCACCAGGCGATCAGGAATCCAACTTCGCTTCTGCCGACAAGAAAATAAAAGAATAAAAAAAAACAAAAAAAAAACAGAAAATTAGTGTGCCGTGTGGATCCATTGTGAATACCTTTTCCTACTCTGCTTTTGAAGACTTGGGTCTCCACGCGTGCTTTCCTTTTGTTTTCTTCCTTTCCTCGAAAACTACGCTGTGCTTTTGAAAAGCAGTTTAATGGAAACCTTCGAACGTCTCAGAAAGTGTCATGCAACCACCGGGAAAATGGCTCGAAAGTATACTGTTTTAAAGATTGGAACAAGGTGGAGTGTGTTATGGTTACCTGAGTTTTTGCCTTCGGCAGAGTTGCTGCATACAGATAAGGGTAAAGATTTCAAGAATATGGTAATTAAATATATATATTCTAATTAGATTACTGAATTCTTGGATAAATTTTTATCACCGATGCTTTAAATAAGCATAGTCCCTCTATAATCAATCTAAATGAGAGTATGAGACAAACACAACCACTCCTCCTGGTGAAGATAATTTACCGGTCGGGCCCGGAATGTCACGCTTTTTACACCGACCAATATGAGATTAAACTGTTCAATTAAAATAAAAAAAGGAAAAGAGTTTATTAAAAAACCATTAAACTCAGGGTCCACAGATCAAACGATTGGGATATGATCTGATGGATTTGTAATTTTGCACAAACGTAGGTCACATGGAAATCTTTCAATCTCTATCTTCCATCAATTGAGGTGGCCCTTGCCCCTCGAGACTGACACAAATTGCGTTGATGAGCATGTGACTGCCCTTTAATTTTTTTGGGTTCCGCTCCCTGACAACGACACCAATTTAAAGGAGAGCAAACAGCAGCCTTTGAATTTCACTGGGTCGTACTGCGACAATGATACTGGATTGGAGGAGAGCAAAGCTGAGAATATATATATATATATATATATATATATATATATATATTTTTATATATATAAGTACTCTTCTAAACTACAACTTAACTTATTTTAAGCTGGAATAGTATTGTTCCTATAAATCAAAGTTGATTATATATATTTTTTACATGATGGAACTGAAAAATCCAGTTCTAGAATTTATCTTGATTTTAGAGACGATCATCACGGAAAAAACAGTATAATCGACTTTAATTTGTGGGAGCAGTTATTAGATCCAGATTGGGTACAATTAAATTTTTTTTTTCTGTGTTTGATTGTCCAATCCAGATTGTGTGATTGGAATGCCCCACCTATAAACATGCTTATGACAGGTGGTTTCTATGTTCATAAATCACAGCATTACGTGTAGTTTCACAGCATTATATGCTCAGTGTGCCAAACATGGAATCAATATCACATGATTAGTAGGCAAAGAATCAGTGTTCCCAAGTAGAGATTTTTTTATTTTTTTATTTTTTGAGTTCTATTACCTGTTTCTATCATGATTTTACTATATTATTTCATATTATTTGCATCTGTAATTGGGATTGATTTATGGTTGATTCTTACATGTGCTTTTCCTAGCATGTATTTTGTAGGGATTCACTGCATAGAGATGGAGTGGTGGTAGTTGTGTTTGAAGAAAAGAATTTGAAGCATGTTCCAAAGCATGGAATTACAGTGGGTCTATAGCATGTTGAGACAAATAGATATTTTATAGTTGTAATGGAGCTGTAGCTTGTTCTGAAACATGGAATGAAATTGGGTTTTGAATCCTTTTTTGGAAGTAAAATCTGAATTTTTGATCAGCAATGATGGGTGGTTTGTGTTGGTAGAAATTGATGGTGACATTGTAGATAAAGGTTTGTTTCTATTTGTAGCAATGGGCGGTTTTTATTTGTAGAAATAGACGGTTTGATTACTCCAATGGATTTGAAAATTGTATTTTACTGCATGGTTGTTTTGTACAATGGAATAGAAAAAAAAGTTTTGTTAGTGTTACGTACTCGCATTCTTGTCAAAATAGAATGGTTTGTTGGAATCTGGATTTGTTGAAATTGAATGTATTTGTTGCGCAGATAGCTTGGAATTGCCCGTTTGTTATTAATTTAAAGTCCAAAGGGCATATATATGACTAGACTTTTTGTGGACCTTAACCTATATCAAGGAACAAAAAAAATGTTTCAGCCCTTTTCTTAATTGAGGTTGGAAAACTCGTGACTCGAACTTGACTCGATAGAGTTAACGTGGAGACTGAGGAGAAACATGTCTCTTTTAAATGGCCTTGATGTGTTTGGATCCCAGGTTTCCACTTAGATTACAGGAAATACCTAATGAATTACAGGTAATCAGGTAATTGGATTTTAAGGTGAACTGAGTTCCAAAGATCTAGAAAGGACTTGGGGGCATTTGTCATATGTTTCTCAAATATTAAATCAAACAAATGGAGCATTCCACGGTGAAGTTCTTAGAAATTGTCAACATATGCAGTAAGACGATATGTGGCCCTCATAGAATGAGTCAACTTATTCTCAGTTTATCACCTGGAGACCCACTAAAATAATCTTCCAAAAGGAGTGCGGTTTCTGCTATAGATATACACTAGCAATGAAGAAAAAATATGTAGATGTTGGAAATTTACTGATAAATATCATAGTACCCCAGTTATCATTATTACCCTTCTCTGCTACACTCTACAAAAAAGAGAATGCAACATGGAGCTAGATAGCTTGTGTCAAATCAATATTACTTCAACCCGTGCCTACAGCACCAAAATTATTGTGCCAAAATCAACTTCTACATTAGATGACCCAAATCTGAAAAACGCTTGGATAGGTATTTTGGTCGTGGGCATAGAATTGGATATGCACCATCTCAATTTCAACCGTATATTCAAAACTTGGATATTCAAAACCTCTATATGATTCAAACTGCACTAACTATATCATGAACTTTATGATTCAAACCAATGATAACAAAACCTCTATGATTCAAACTTCATGAACTTTATCATTCAAACCTATGATAAATTTATAGAAAATTCCAAACATAACAAATTCCTTAAGAATAGTATCCAAGCATCATACAAGATCAACACCTATATCGTTGAAACCTTTTTGAACCACAAGTTTCAATTACAAAGGGATTATTTGAACATCCGACACCATAAAATCCGAATAACATTCGGATACCAACGTTCCAACATGTCTTTACATAATGTTCACTCGCATTACATTCCAACACTTTCAAATATACACTAAAATACAACATGATCAATACAACCTAAATACATTCAATTATAGCCAATAAGCATTACAACTGCATGGTATTTTACATGATGTTCCCTTATATATTTTATTTTTTTGTTATAGTCCCAATTGTTTGAGGAGGTAAAATCATACTCTCAACTCTTTAACTGGAACTTTCCTCTCTCTGCACAAGCGCCGTTGAGTGCATAGGCCTCAGCACTCTCGTGTATTTACTTCTGCCAATCTCAGCTCTTTCGGATTCTCGATGGTTTGGTAGTAGTTTTTATTTTACAGACAAGTATGAAATTGAATCCAGATTAAGATTTGATGGTATCAAAGAAGAGAATCTACACTACATTAATATCATGGTTTTAAGACTGGTCGAACTCACCAGACACATATTGGTTTAGGCCATGATCGATTATAATGATATCTATCTTCCTATTTCCTACAGAGGAGTCCAACTCTGGCACCCTTCACACTCAGCGATGTCTCTAATCATGAGGTAGGCTATATTATATTTTTATGTTTGGACCGAAGGCTATAGTGTATTGTAACTATGCCACCTCCACCGGACCACCATTTTGGCCTACTTCTGTTAACGTTACTCTATTTACATGTGAATTAAACACTGAAGGGGATATTTGCCAAATCACCATGAAAGATATGCGAAGATTTAAGGGCCTAATAATTTATTTCCAAAGGGGAGATAACTCAATAGGGTGACTGGTGGATAATATTTATTATTAAAGGGGAGATCATTCTATTGCTCTTTGCTGATCTCTCTTAAAAATCCTAATATACTGAAGCTTAAAAACATAAGTCCTTCGATGGTTTCTCTTGTATATATGATCCCCGATCACATTTCACCCTAGTAGGAGCTTTGCCCATCGTACAATTATCATTATTAAACACATGAATATTTTTGTAAATAATCATTGACAGCAGCTCCTGTTAGTTTAAATATGTCTACAGAGTAGGAGTAATAGTACCGATCTAAAATCTTGAAAAAATGTATCCTTCTGAAATTGACAGAAAGTAGAGGCAGATGCTTGTGACCGAGGCACGTCAGGCGACGCTTTCTTTAGGACGAGTTCCGCCCTTTCAGGATAAACCCTGATGCGAAGAGGATCTCTGTTGGAATTGCCCACAGGATACAACGGCCTTCACAGATCAGGCTTGGTCGCACTCCAAGTTCAGATCAAATCAAACTCCAGGAACCACAGAATGCTCATGAAAGAAGAATGGGTGAAAGAACAGAGAAGGAATTAATTTTCTACAACCCAGACCACGTTCTTTTATAAGAGAAAAAATAATGACGTTTAAATCACGTTTAAACCAGCGATTAATCATGTTATTAATCACGTTTAATCAAAACCCCTCCAGACCAGGTTTGGCTGGATTTGCACCCCCCTCTACGCGCGATATACACGTAGGATGCACGTCGCGGACGCCCGGTTAAACGTTTTCCGGACCGGGAGCCCTGGGTCGAGCCGGACTCGCGTGCACGCATACGGCTCATGGTAAAAAGTTTCAATTGTTCTAATGTATATAGGAAGTGGAAAAGCTTATAAAGTCACCTCAAAAAGTGAACTTTAGCAATGTGGGAGGCCAAGTTCTTAAGTAGCCTTCACTTCCCACATAAAGCAAAAGAGCAAATTACAAAACACTTTTTGTTGAAGTCAAACTTTTGAATTTTTGAAACACCATAGAAAACCAACGGCTCCAACTTTTGTTAGAGTGAGATTTGGAAAGGACCCACGGTGGGGGGGAGGGGGAATTTATTTTGACCAATTTAGATTTTCATAATTAGACTCTACTAATGAGACTCAAGAATTTCCTAATGTGACGCTAAGAAGATCTCGATTGCCTTTGTAAAGGTGACCCTCGAGCAAAGTGGGTTTCTAGGTCATTGGCAAGTCCTAATCTTTAAGAGGCTCATACTCACTAGAAACTCATTGGATTTTTTGAGCAAAGTGGGTTTCTAGGTCATTGGCGAGTCCTAGTTAATCGTCAGAGGCTCATATTCACTATAAATTCATTGGATTATTTGGTACAGCCTAGTTATCAATAATCTGAACACATGAAAGTAAACCCCTCCTCCTACAACGGCATCCGACAAATTCACCCCAATCACACTAAAGTTTCACCATCAGATTGATCACATACATTAAAACAAGTAAAATTTCATAGCATTTTATTAAAATGGTTTATAAGCTTGTTATTCTCACAATGGGCCCAACACCCTATGGAGTGAAATATCTCCAGGGCGTATATAAGAGTAACATTTAGCTTGAAGGGTGTAAGTGCAATTGCTGTAACTCACAAGATTAGAGGGTGCCTTAAAGGACTTAACCAAAAATGACTGTTGAGAGTTGACTGCTTATGGCTTAGGACACCTGAAAAGGAAGAAGATAGAGGTCAAAGGACCCTGGCTGCGGGCAGCACAGGGCTCTCCGATGCCTTAGTCAGTGTGGATACTGAGTTAGGGGTGAAGAAGAAAAGAGACTGAATGCCAGTGTATTCTATCTTGCGTACCTCATTCAGACGCTATCTCTCCCCTTATATCTCAGTGCTTCTGGAGATTTTTTCAGAGAATTCTACCATGGGCTTGATGATCTGGCTGCTGAGGTCATCAGCCCACAAAATAATAAATGGAGGTCCATCACAGCCCACATTGCATTAAATGCCAGTCTGATCAGCCCATGTTGCATTTAATGCCAGTCACATTGGGCCTGGTTCTGTCTGGACTTGCTGGCAGCGAAGATTTCATCGGATCCCTCCTTGGGCCTTCCCCTGATGGGGCCGAAGCCACTAGGTATTGCTGTGTCAGAGGGTTGGACGGCCAGGATGATGTTTGTCTTGTCATCGCGTGCCTGAAGGTAGGAGATATTTTAAACACGCGCCTCGGCTGGCAGTCTCCCTAGTTGCAGCCGGGATGCGTGTTGGGACCGGGCTTAGTGGAGGATGGCCTCAGCCGGACTGAGGCCATCAACTGCACCCCGGCTGGCGCTCCAGTGCCACGGCCGGGATGCGCTCGGCCGGACTGAAGATTAGGACATTAGGCAAACAGTTCTGGGACGATTAGGAACCTCCCCACACAAAGGGCATCCATGTTTTACCTGTGGGCTCCACCTACACGAATTTCTCACAAGGGGAGGGCTCAGAGGATCAGCCGATCAGGTCTAGGTAGGTGACAATATGCATGGCCTTATCTAATAATGGAAATTCGGCAACCAAGATAAACCAGAAAGGAGGGTAATACAAACTGCTTTAATAGAGTTCGGCTCGATCCTCAACAGAAAGGCTCCACCATATATATATCTAAGTTCGCAAGGAAGAAAAAGATACAAAGCATACTTAATAAAGGCAGAAATACAAAATGTAAATAAACGCTTTACATTTAGTGCACCTATACTTCGTCTCCCAACTCCTTGAATGAGGAGGTTGTATGGTACCTAGACAAATTCACAGCCAAATACGCAAGCAGTGGAACACTGCATGCAACGCATATTACTGCAATAGCCAACCACAAGCTTTCATTTGACAGCACCACGTACAACGCTGATGCGAGTGCAACCACCGTTCCACTGCCCGCAAGGCATAATAAGACGATGCTCATACGCAGAGCACTCACGAAGAAGGCTCGGTCACCGAACAAGTTATAGAGCATAAGGAATGCCACGGTCAGGGAACTACAGAAGGCCACAATATCTGACAGCACAAAGGCCTTTAGTGCAGCTCTTTTTATAAAGACAGGGAGACCTTCTCCAGGCCCATTGTTCGTGTACCCGCCTGGAAATGTGAAAGCAGCAGCAAAAGTGACTGTGGCAATCAGTGCCGCAACAACTGATATTGTATTGGCCACTGATCTCAAGTCTGAGCTGCTGAGACATGGTGTCCCTCTCCGACCAAGACTTATCTTCTTTACCCTGGCTAACGGGCTGTTTACAGCTCCAAAAATAGTAAATGACCATCTCAGTAATTCCTGCCATGCAAATTTTTTGATTTTATCAGTAACTAAGTAAAAAATCATGATGAAGTCAATAAACTCATGCTGGAGAGCCAAATAAAAAACTTCCAAAAAAAGTAAACCGTTCATGACAAATGCAAAATATCATCATCATCACACCCTCATCTTCTATGGCTAAAAATAAAAAAATAAAAAACTTTCCTATACAATGAGAACAGCGTATCAACTTCATCATTGGGATAGCTATCTAAAATTAACATTGTGGATTTTATTCTTCTACTTGAACCTATTTTTTTTTCTTTTTTCTTTTATTTTTTTAAGTATGGACCCCCAAATTCTCAAAAAGAAAAATATATATATATTATATAGAAAACTACAAGCATTTTTTTATAGGTGGGCTGCTTAATAATTTATTCTACATAGTTCCTGCAAAGGAAAATTTCCTAGACCTGCCCTTATTTTCAGATATATATATATATATATATATATATATATATATATATATATATATATATATTTTGTAAAGTTGGCTCTCGTCAGTTTTTTCAAAATTTCTGGGATGGCCAAAAATTGAACCTGCCCCAAATTCACAACTTGGTCAAGCTTATAAACTAACTTTAATATTGCTGAAACTCGACCAAACATCTATCAAAACCATGCCTTATAAGGGAGGGTTGGGCCAGGTCGAATCCTCGTCTTAAACCAAGCCATTGCCATCCCTGTTCAAAGAGGCAAAAATAAGTGCCCTCTTTATGGATAACGGAATACCCAAAATAACCCATTGACAATACTAGATTTGAGCCAGTGCACAAAATAATACCTGTTCCAAGGGAGATTCCTCGTCAAAATCATTAATGTCTCGAGGTGTGAGGCCCTGCTTGTTTGTGATTCTCCCGTTGGCTCCGTTTGCCAGTAAAATTGTCACAATGCGATCGTAATGGATCTTAGCTGCAAGATGTAGAGGTGTGTTTCCATCACTGTCAGGTTCATTTATCAGCACCTTGAGCTCCGGCAATTCCACTAAGAACTTTAGCATGGGTAAGTTGCCATTCATCACAGCAACGTGAAGTGCGTTTCGGCCTTTTCGGTCCAAAATCTCTGCTGCGCATGGGTTAGAACTAAGTATGTCTTTAACCATTGGAAACTGGTGGCCATCTTTTACAATAATATGCAGAGGTAAATTGCCGTCGTTATCAGCAACATAAACAAGTGAAGGGTTCGCCGATACAAGTGCGACAAGGGTTGTACGATAACCAAGAGCTGCGGCATAGTGTAAAGCAGTCTTTCCAAAACGGTCCACTCGTTGGATGTCTCTGTGTGTAAAATGCTTCAGCAGAATTTCCACCATATCTGACATTAGAGAAATAAGAAAACGAGAGAGAAAAAAAAGAGTCACTAATCACCCATCCGAATGGACTACCAAGTTGGATCGATGGGACAATTTTTTTTATTTATGTGTGAAATTTGTTGGACATTGCATAGGTAGGCCTGAACCAAATAAAGAGATCCCCCTCACTCCTTTTCTCAAGTGAGCCTCAGGTGGGCCCCACAACGATTGGCTTATCCAGTGCGCCCAGTGTGAACTGAAGCTTCTATGCGCACCTTGCTATGCGGCCCACACAAGGATGATACTGGGGATGGCAAGATGTCGGTGGGCCCTACTGGTATATGGTGACGAGGATCACATGATTATCCTAATCCTTTGACCAACTGCATATAGATTTTTACTACTAAAAATGAATGGATAGTCAGTTCATTCACAAAGGCATGTTTGGGTAATTCAATTAAGTGAATGCTCAAACCAAGGGACGTGAAAAGTTTAATACTCCTCTTTCCCATCTCTAGCAAACTGCAAAAGGCAAGACATTTTTAGACAACCCCATTTTCAAGGTGGGGCAATTTGGAGAACTCATTATTTCAGACCATCTATGGAAAAAAACCATTCAAAACATATGGCCTCATCTTTTATTGGCCCTCACGAAATCTCACTCCAATAGGAGGTCTTGAACCCACCATTAGATTAAGGACAATTGGAACCTTGAAAGTTTTATAATTTTATAGTGGGCCTAACTATTTCATCCAGTTAGATTTTGAGGCTACCATTTGTGATAGGATGTTACTTTTTGATGCTTCTTATGTACGTTACCTATTCTTAAAGGGGCTTGTTGTATGCACATCTTTCTTTACTACTTGCACAACCGACTATGGGACATTTCCAAAATACCCCCATGCCCTCCTTCTCCCTGCTCTATGCACAACCCCCGGTCTCCCACCTCCGCCCTCCCTCCCTCCCTCTCCTTCTCCCTGTCTCTCTCCCTCTCTCGCCGCCCAACTCCGCCTGGCGCCCACCACTGCCCACTCCGTCTCCCTCCCTCTCTCTCTCTCTCTCTCTCTCTCCTTCTCCTTCTCCCTCCTTCTCCCTCCCTCTCCTCCTTGATCATAGAACCTCTCACGTTTGGCTGCACATGGCCGAGCAAATGAATATATTGTTCTGCCATGGGTTGCCAAATAAGACGATCTTGTTTTAAAAAATTATTATTTTTTAAAACACCCCCCATACTTGAAAATATTCAAAACATTTTAATAACCCCTTGTAAATCCTGATAATTAATATGTATTTTTTTTAGATTTACCCCTTCCCCAATAACTCTTTTACATAAAGCCCCCCAAAGTTGAATTTCCTTGGTTTGCCCTTGCTAGTAGTCTCACTAGCCTACAAGGAATAAAAAAGTTACCACGGTATCATATAACTTTAGTCGAAGTCACAAATCACAATTAAATCTCAACCCATTAAATTAGACTAATCTTTATTGACACTTTTTTTTTTTTTACATTACACTATATGTGTAGCATATAGACGCGTGTGTATTTTAGCGCTTTATAAACTGATTGCAATCCTAGTAGGCTCATATGGTCATATTGTCCATTCTTGATAGGCTCATTGTTGAATCAAGTATGAAAAAATTCCTCAAAAGAAAGTCAAAGTCTGAACTTCCACCTCCTATCCTAGAAAATGATGAATATGATTTGGTGTAATCTATCTAAGAGAGAGATTAACTTTGCAAATCTTAGTACAGATCCTGGATTACGTACTCTAATTTTAGATTACCATCCTAATGATCAAGATCCAATCCCAAGAGCAAATCTACAAAAGGGTCTTTGTAAACCTCGTAACAATAATTCTCCACAAGAGAGATTTGCAAAAATATTACCGAGATTTAGTTTAATGAACATGGTAGTTGGTTTGAGTATAGTATAGCAAAAGATGTTGCATATTGCTTATTTTGTTATCTTTTTAGACCACAAATTAGAAAGGAAGGGGGTGGTGAGTCCTTTGTAATCGAAGGATTTACAAATTGGGAAAAGAAAGAAAATTTTCAAATTCATGTTAGAGGGCCTAACGGTTGTCACAATCAAGCCTACAGAAAATGTCAAGATTTATTAAATAAATAAAGGAAGCACATTCAAACATCTTTTTTGAAACAATCAGAACAAACTATAGTTGAATACAAAGCGCACCTAAATGCATCCATTGATTGCTTTCGGTTTCTTTCCACTCACAAATTAGCTTTTCGTGGTCATATGAATTTAGACACTCAAAAAATCAGGGAAAATTTTTTGAATTGAGCATTTTCTGGAAATTGTAATTGAGCATTTTCTAGAAATTGTACATGTTAATGAAACAATGGCTATATTACTTAGGGCGGCGATCAAAGCATTATTTTACAACCATAGAATGAGTGATTAGGTGGAGAAGGTTATGATGAGGCCACTAATATGCATGGTAAATTCAATGGCCTAAAAGTGCTCATTATGAAAAAAAAAAAAAAAAAAGACAAATATGTATTCTACGTCCATTGTTTTCCACATCAACTTCAATTGGCACTTTTGCTGTAAAAAAAAAAGATCACACCCAAATTGCCTTACTCTTTAACTTAGTTCCTAATGAATTAAATATTGTTGGAGCCTCATGAAAATGTCAGGACACTCTTCGAGAGAAACAAGTTGCTAAAGTTACTAAAGGGCTTAATAGAGGTGAACTTTCAAGTTGATAGGGCACCTAAATCAAGCGACTAACCTCAAACGGTCTAGCGATACACGTTGGGGCTCACACTATGGTACACTTATTAGCTTAATTGTCATGTTTGCCTCTATGAATGAAGTGCTTGATATTGTTGTGAAAAATGCTCAAACTTAGAATAAAGAGCTAAAGCGTGGAACATGATGTGCACTATTGGATTCAATGTGAACATCTCATTTTGCATTTAACTTGCATCTGATGAAAAATATATTGGGAATCACTAATGAACTATGAAAGGCATTGCAGCGCAAAGAACATGATATTGTGAATGCAACGATCTTGGTTAAACTGTCTAAGCAACGACTATTGTTAGGATTTTCATTGGAAATTCTTGGATTTTGGACAAAAATCAAGTCCAAGTAGAGTTGTAATTTTCTATTTCTTAGTTTTGGACTTTAGTGTTGATCAACATGTTGATTGGAGAAAGAAAATTGAAGAATTTCAAGCGATACAGTCAAGTGGAGAAGACTAGGATAGAACCTCTGTTCGGTCGACCCAACCCAAGCTTGGGTCAAGCGAGAAGGCCTGCTGTCACAGTGATTTTGAGACTACCTCTAGTTTGGTCAACCCAACTGAAATTAGGGTCGCCCAACTTCGCGACAGTTTGTCATTTGACCCGAAAAACCTACCTACTTTTTCTCTCCTGTCTATTTGAATTCTAATTGATCTTGGAAACCTCTTGCACAAATCAAGGGCTATAAAAAGACTTCTTGTGCAGCCCTTTAGACCACCTCTCCTCCATCCTAAACTTAGATCATCTATAGGACATTTCTTGAGAGTTCAACTACTTTTTAGAGCTACTTGTTCAAAAAGACTTTCTTCTACTTTTGGTTTGTTGATTGAAGCACCTTTAGACGCATCAAGGCGAGTTGCTGATTCAAGCATAGGCGAACGGTGAACGACAATTCGTCAACAAGAAGAACTACAGTCCTTAGGTTGAGTTCAACTAGGGGAAAGGTCTCGTGATGCATGGTGTTGGTTTAAAGGTTTGAAGCACCTTTAGACCTTTTGTATTGCCGAGTTACTAATTCTATAAAGGAATGCCTGGTGTTCGTTGCAACTCTACCTAAAGTGGGTCGAGTGCCCTTTTCCTTTATATTTCATGCATAGAGAAAGTGTGTGTGACTCTCACTCTGGGGAGTAGTGAGAAAAAAAAGAAAACAAAAAGAATGTCTCAACATAATCAAAATGAAGCACACCTACAACTAAGTAGTGAGACATCGAGCAAGTTGAGGTCGGCAATAGCAACAACCACGAGATGGCCCACCCTAAACAAAAAGGAGTAACCCTTTCTTCCTCTTCCCCGCCTCCTACTTATTTTAGTTTTACTTACTGTATCACCCCGACCCCACCTCAATTGTGTGAGTGTCTAATTAATTTTTAATGGGACGCCTAATGTGGTTTTGTTTGTATTTGGGCTTGATTAGGTAGAATTAGTTGGGTTAGACCATTGACCTTGTAGATTATGGCTTTTGGAGTATATTGGATTTTATGTGTGTCTTTAGATTTTGTGGGTTTTGGGTGCATTGCATGATTTTCATGTTTTGACCCAAGCAATTCAGACCCAAACTGACCCATTTACAGCCCATTCCCTGCATAAAGCCTCCTTTCTATAAATTCAGTAAACTAATTGGGTTTGCATGCAAAACCCAGTAAAGTCCCCATTTAAGCTCATCATTAATTGCAACAACCCTATTCTCTTATTTCTTCATTTCTAGCTGAGACCTCATTTCCTTTTCATCTCTTCCAAAACTTCTCAAGATAGGATTGTTAGGGACCTTGCATGTGAGATTGGAGAGCTCTATCTTCCTCTTCATCATCAGCTACATCTTCTTCTACAAGATTACATTCTGCTCTGAATCTTCTACATTGGTAAGTATTTCTTATATTTTTCCTTTTCTCTTGCTTCAGGTCAGCGGAAGGAGGTTACAATTCATGCATGCATGTTGACTACAATCATTCTTTGCATCTCACCATTGTAGGTTGCTTCTTGAGCTTGCATTTTTGGGAGATTTTAGTTTGGAGATCTTGGCTTGGCTAGGAGGGATTGGTTTGTATAGGATTTGAGTTGCAAGCACCCAAGGCAAGTTAAACCTATATGAATGTATGCGTGCATGCTCATTGATTCCTTGAATATTTCCTTCATGATAGACTACGCATTTATATAGCTCAATTGGATTTTTGGTTCAGATATATGTAAGGAATGAGTTTGTGTTTCTTGTTAAATGGGAGAGTTCATGAGCATTTTTGGAGGCTCAAATTGTGTATCAAATGGCGTTTGAAAAGACTAGGAGAGGAAAAATATTGCCTTGGAATGGAGCAGAGAAGTTCTAGATTTCGGATGTAGATTTCTGGATTGCCCACTAGAGCGCATGATTCCCCGTTCGAGTGCAGATGTTTTTTGGATGATGCCGGTTAGAGCGCATGATTCCTTGCTCGAGCACACCAGCTCTCTAGATGATACCCGCTCGAGCGCGTTTGACACAAGTCATGGGCTAGGTCAACTTCCAACGACCATAACATTTGATTCGTACATCCGATTTTGAAGGTCTATTTACCGTTGGAAAGCTCTTGAAGTGTAGGACTCAATGATCCATACATATTATTGATCAAAGATTGGGCAAAAACGTGGGATGTTTGGATTTAAATTCTTGGCAACCTGACTATACCACAAGCCCATGTGAAGAACTGTAGTATGATTAGATGGTTTGGCCCAATAATTGGACCTTAAAGATGGATCCCTTGAGCTCTAAAATGATGCCCAGTGGACTTGCAATTCATGTGGGTGCTGTGTGAGCTACTGTACACCCACAAGGGGTATCGTGTTCTTTATATTTTGGATCTGAGCCAAATGTGTTATATTAAGGGATTCAATGTCCAAATAAAATAACGCCAAGGGTTCCTTTGTAGTACAATAATGCCAGAATCCTTATTACTACACCTAGTTGGAAAGTGAAGACCACGAGTGTTCCTGAAACCATAGGCTCGGCTTAGTTCATATCTTGATTTCGTATATGATCTATATGCATGCATTTGCATTCCGTTTCTAGTATTGTCGTATGACTTGATCATACTTTTTTTTAGTTCATGTGTATCTTTTTGTGCACCGGTTTATGTATATATCCACTTTTGTTTCTGCTCAGTTTCTGCTCAGTTACACTTATGATAAGTTTTGATTATGTATCAAATGATATAGTTTGTTACTGTAATATGTTCATTTACCTTTCAAACTCAAGAAGAGATCGATCTCATTTGGAAGAAGGGTCCTTGGGTCTTCAATGGCTTTATAATGAAAATCTCCCAGGTGAACCCAAGACAAGCTTATCACGAGAACAAGTTGGAGTTCATATCCTTTTGGATTCAGCTCCATGATCTTCATCTAGTTTACTTTAGAGAGGATATTGTGAGGGACATCTACATGAAGGTGGATAAAGTGTAGGAAATTAGATTCGGTGTTGAATAATGGATTCATTATGAAGATCTTGTTAGAGTGAGAATCACCATGGACCTCAAGACTCTTTTCCACCCAACCATTCATCTGACAAATGTGGATGAGGATAGATGCCTTTATCTTAAGTATGAAAAGAAGAAACTACATATGCAAGTTTTGCGGTCTCATTAACATTGATGAAGATGAAAGCCCAATACCCTACCCCCTGTAAAAAAAAAAAAAAAAAAACCCAACCCTAGGGAGTTGGACGTCTTTAAAACTCCGACATGTGGGAGGGAGAAGTTCATTACCCATTTAGAGAATGAATCAGTTGTGGCTGATATAGAAGAGAGATGGAAAGAGAATGGAAGGTTGGAATTGACGAACAGGAAGCAGCAAACAACCCATCCAAAACTCGGTTGAGTGAACTCAATCATCCATCAAACGGTTGGAACTCACTCTAATGGTAGGGAGGGCTGTTGGACTCTGGGAATTGAAGAAATACATGAGAATTAGGGAGTCTTGCTGTTACACCCTGACCCGAACTAATCATAATTAAGACTAATTAAGTGAGATTAATACTAATTAAGCATGAATAATTGGGTCAATCAAGATTAATGACCAAAGAGAGACAAACTAGTCTCAAATGATGCATTAAGCATAATGGAATGGATTTGAATGAAATTGAATTGATTAAAATGAGTTTAGACTCAAACAAGGTAGGCTAAGGACTTTTCCGTAAATACGGATTTTTGCGTATTTCGTCAAATACGGAAATTCTTGATACCAACGTGTGTATCTCGAAGAGTACATTAACTTTTATAATAAATACGATTCCATTTGACCTCAAATGGACCAAGTGGGGCGCCATTTGACCCTAAATGTAAATAAGCCAAATAAGAGGGGGCTTTAGTGTTAAAGTTCCATATATTAGAATGAAAGGGTTCATTCTTTCATTTTCATCTCTTGAAACTCAAGAACCCTAGGCAACCTTCCTCTTTTCTCTTCCATTTTCACTCAATCAAGTGTGAAGCTAAGAGTGATTTGAGTGACTTTTGAGGAGTCTACTTTCAACTTCATCTTCTTCCTCAAGTGGCTTCCTCCATTGTTGAAGTGTTAGAGCTTGGAAGAGAGTTCTAAATCTCTTTGCTTGGACCACAAGTAAGTGATTAAGTGTTTTCATAGGATTTCCAAGTCCTATTAATGGCTTTGTAGTGATTTCTAGCACAAATGACTCATGGGAGTTCATTTGTTTGATTTTATGAATTAGGGTTTGAAATTGGAAGTTAGGTCTCAAGCCAAGCCAAGTAGAAGAGGGCTTTGAGTTCATTAGCTTCAAGAGAGGCAAGTATAAGCGTCTCTTGTGATTAATGTTAACCATTATAGTTGCTCATAGTGTTTCCATGGATTTTATGCAATTTACATTGAGTTTTGAGAGTTATTATGGGTTTAATTATATGTTTAATGGATGATTAGAAGTGTTGTGGTGATTGAATGATGAATGTATGATATATGAGGAGGGTACAGGAGGTTCCAATGATCTTATGCAGGTTGTGGAAATTAATGGAGAAAGGAAGTAGAAGAAGGGAGATAGTGTATCAGAATTTCGGGTAAAATTCTGAATGGTTTGCTCGAGCGAGCAGTATGTTCGCTCGATCGAACGAGGTTCTGTTTGGACAGAATGAAGTTCTGAAGAGTTCGTTCGAGCGAACATTAAGTGCGCTTGAGCGAACATAATTCTGTTTGGGTCCGCTCGAGCGAACAGTGGGTCCGCTCGAGCGAACAACGTTCTGTCTTGGTCTGCTCGAGCGAACAGTAATTCGCTCGAGCGAACGGTGAATTTTGGGTTTTGGATTTTTACGAGAAATTGAAATACTCCTAATGAGTATAAATGCTTCACCGATTAGTTTTAAGACTAATCATGGATTAAATTAGATTATTGAGAATTAGTAATATTTAAAAAGGGTTCCTTAAACGAACCATAATCGATAATGGCCTAAGCTCCATGGGTGATAATTACGGGGACTAATAATGCACATATTAAATGTATAAATGTGAAGTCCATCAAGAATAACACGTGCATTTGGAATCCAACGGTTACACCCGAATGGTTGATTAGGATTGAGATAGGATTGAGTAAAACCATATGTGGTTAATAATATTCTCATTGTGTCATTGTGATTCAATCTGATGAGATTGATATTATTGATATTCCTTTTCTTTGTCATGAAATGAATTGTTGAATGGAATTGAATCCATAAAAGGATTACTTATTGAAAATTATTGACCCTTGAGTCTGGCACTACCTAGCCATTGTATTAGCGCTCTAAATGAGTTCAATGTTTTAATGAATGACTAATCCGGCTGCAGCAGATGGATATTAGGGTGTTCCGGAGCTCCGTGGTGATGCTAGTTGTCCTTGGCCTGGACAATAGTAAGTTCCACCAAATTTCGATCATATCTTCAGATATTGATTGATGCTTTCCATTGGAAGATGAATCCTCCCTTTGAGGGGAGATGGTAAATAAACGAATCCTTCCTTTGAGGGAAGATGGTAATGAAATGAAATACAATGCAATGAATGCTATGGTAGTGGCCATTTTATATGTTTACTAGTTCACATTGTATCTCTTATTGTTATTGTAGAATTGTCTAGATTTCTCTAGCATTGAAACTATTATTAATGCAATATGAATGTGTTAATGTACTATTGCAAGAATTGTTTATACATTGTTGAACCGTCGTGTTCATTAGTGTTATTGATGGCATTACAGGCCCGACTGCCCCTGTCGCTGCAACAGCGCCCCCGGCGCCAGCGGAGGAGACCGCTCCGGTTCCTCCAGGAGGACTAATTGAGTGGAATAGGCGGGATACCATTTGAAACGGGTATCTGAGTGCGAATGGAAATTGAAACGTTTTGAGAAATGTTTTGGGGGATTGTTTATAAATTCATTTTGGAATGTAACTAATTTGTCATTTGCATAGTATTTTTGGATGTGCAGTGTTTGACGTACAAATGTTGGGAATGATACATGTATAAGAACTTTATTTTGTATACATGTAAATTGTAAATTGATATTGTCAAATATAATTGTTTCCGTAAAAGTTTTGTATTTGACAAGTAATTTGATAATGTTATCCCTTGTGGATTCCGTTTTAACTTCGATTAATTCGGGGTTTACGGGAGTAAGTATACGATCACGGCTCGGGGTTACCGGATCTCGAGCCCGGGTCGTGACACTTGCACATGAGATAAGATAGTAAGAGATCTGGATAAACAGTGGGCCTGATCTTTAGATATTTGAAAGCCAAGGATAAAAGGATAGATGATTGGCGTGCATATTTCCCTTGTGAAGAGCAATTTATGCATATACTTGATGGAGAGTCAACTTTCCTTAACGAGATAAGTCAAGGACCCTCTCAAATCAACTTGAGTTCTTAGTAACAGATTGGCCAACTGAAGAAAGAAAATACCGATGGGCCACCATCGGGGTTTGAATTCAGAAACTGCCACTTGGGTCTGGGCTAGTTACGGAGTGGGCCGCCAAGGATTGGACAATAGATCTCCAACCCAGGAATGAGCATTGGCAGGATGGGAGGCAACAATAGTCATTAATTGGTGATGGGATAATTAATGAAGGGCCTGTAAATCATACATGCATGGAACCAATGACTTGAATCCATGCTCCAATCGTGGCTCTTTAACCCAAATGGCATAGTTAAGACTGGATTAATGCTCTGCTCCATGAACCCTGTATAGAAGAGGAAATACTTGGGACAGGCAAAAAAGACACCTATATGGAGGTAGACGAAGTGGGCATCAATCCAATTAAGGGGGTGGAGGCCAACGACGGTCAAACTGTTGATCGTGTAGGAGATCATTCTCAGAGGGCATTGCAAATTACCTCCACCAAATCTATTGGGGAAAATGGTAGGAGAGAGAGAGAGAGAGAGAGAGAGAGAGAAGGTTGGATGTTTTCCAAAATCGAACCTCTTTACAGGAATTTCACCTAAGATGTGATTCTCACTCTGAGGGGACGAGCAGGAAAAAAAAGTGGAACGTCTCAACATAATGGAAATGAAGCATACCTACGACTAAGCAGTGAGACATCGAGCAAGCTGAGGTCGGCAATGTCAACAACCAGGAGATAGCCCACCCTCAACAAAAGGGAGTAACCCTTTCTTCCTCTTCCCCGCCTCCTACTTATTTAAGTTTCTCTTACTTCCATGCTCGAAACCTTGATAATCAAAATTCAACAGGTAACACACAAAATCTCAGAGTGGGGCCTAAGTTTTTGGGAGATTTCAAATCAGAACAAAATAAAAAGCACATTTCATAAGTCTTCCAATTTTCTTTCAAAACAGGACAACTGGCGAGATCCAAGACCATCCGGTGTTCTTTCCCTCCATTTTTTTCGAAAATGATGAAAATGCCGTGGTCTTCTTCCACCATCATCCTCAAGTTCTCATCTACATGCTCATTCTCTAATCCAAAAACATTAACACATCAACCCACGGTACTTCACTATCAAGAGACCGAACTCCAACTTAACCCAAACGAAACATTTCTATACCCATCACTAGCGTCGACACCCACAACCCATTCATCTTCACCTACAAACTCCCAGCCCAACCTATACTACCTAAAACCAAACACCACCCCATTTTTCCTTTCATCCCACCTCTTTCCATCTTACAGAACCCACTTTTCTAAAACAACTCAACCATCATCATCTCTTCATCTCCACGATCCAGTGTCCCAAACCAATCCTTTTCTCATCTCTCTTTCTTCTGCACAACACCCACTCAGAACCCATTCTCATCATCCCACCACCTCAACTTCACCACTACGTCAACATCTCTCTATCCATCCAATCAAGAACAAAAAAATCCAGCACAAACCAAAACCATCACTATCATCTGTTAATCATCTTCACCAATCAATTGACTTCATCATCTCTTTTACCCTCACTGCATCTTCTTTCCTCTCACCCATGAACCCACTTACTCATCAAAGACCATTCCGAAACCAACCCACTTGAAGTGTATGCCAGCCTTCAAACTCACAAACCAAGCACGCTGCCTTTCATCTGAATCCAATTCATCTCTCTGCCCATCAACTCACTACCAACCACCCTCACAGACAAACACGATCCATCTCCATCCATCCATCACCACTCCAAACAACAATAAGGACACCATCTCCATCAATCCATATACTCGAACCCACCATATCTTATCCGTGCCCAGAGCAGTTTTCCTCATTCACTGAAACACAAAGCTCAGGGCATCTTCGACATTTTGGAATAAAAAGAGGGAAAAACGTACGACAATCTTGGATATTACTAGTTGTCCTGTTTTGGAAGAAAACTGGAAAAACTTAAGGCCCAATTTGAAATGGTCCTTTTATTTTGTCCTGATGTGAAATGTCCAAGAAACTTAGGCCCCATTTTGAAAATCCACCTGCTAATGACAACCATCCTAAATCTAAGAAATGAATCATTTGGAACTCTAGGGTATTAAAAAAGCCGCTACAATTCTAGAACTAAAGAAAATGTGTAGAGAAAATTAGCCTAACTTTTTACTCCTCTCTAAAACAAAGTCAAATTAGAGTGTTGTTCAAACTAATGGAAAACTAGGTGGCCTTGCTTTGTTGTGGCAAGAGACTATTGAGATACCAATCCTTCATAAGGACTAGCAAAAATACGCCCGTGGTTAGCACAGGGCAATCTATTTATATATCACAAACAATCAAAATAAGACCAAAAAAATCCAAATGGTAAAAACACAAACAATATGTAAAGAGGAATAGAAGAATAAAAATTAATTGAGATCTCTTATGGTGTTGAAGCGAGTGTGGAGATTTGAAGCATCAATTCAAAAATGTTTGGAAGAGGTAAGGATTTGGTAAAGGGGAGAGAGGGGGGGGAGAGAGAGAGAGAGAGAGTTACTCTCACGGCATTATGATAATAAGAGTGGGGCCCTCACATCTATATCCAATGCAAACAGCCTAAATATGACGGCCCTTACTCCTTACTATCATAGTATCGTGAGAGTAACTCTCACAATAGCATCTCTCATATATATATATATATATATATATTGGAAGGGGCGGACCTATATTATGGGAATTTGTATCATTTTTGTATGATAATGATTTTACTTCTTTGAAGTTCTCTATAATTTCTTTATTATTGTTGTAGTGTAGTTGCTAATTTAATTTTCATCCCATTGATTTTGAATAAAAGGATAATTTATTGAGAAAATGGTTATTATAGTTAAAAATGTTATGTAGGAATAAAGTGTTAATAGCAGGATATGAGTTCTTCATACTTAATTTTCCAAACAATAAAAAAAAAAATAACGTCTTTAAACCATGCAATAAGTTGATATTATTAGTAGTTGGCATTGATTTTGACCTTTTTAATTAACCATCGCTCGCCTCACCCAAATGAAAATCGCGGGTCCACCACTGAATATTGGATATTCAATTAGTCATAGAAAATGACTTCTCTTTCAGAAAGCAATGTCCGATACTTGTAGGTAAAAAAAACTAATGATTATTTCATTTAAGCAAACATATGTTAAAATTTGCTAAAAGGACTACATACAAGAATAAATTAAAAAAGTCAGCAAAAAAATATATAAATAATATCAATTATATGGAAAGAATGTTTGAATTTAAGGCACACATTCCGATAGAAAGAATTGGATATAGTTATAAGGAAATAATGTCAAAAGGTAAATCCAAATGCTTGAATTTGATGCCCACAGTAAATATTGTGCCACAATCCTTTTGAAACTTCAAATACTTCTTCAAATTTTAACCTACTATTTATCACATAATCTCTTTGCAGCCGATGCTTTGCTCTTCTCCAATGGAGATGATTACATCTATTACTACTCATATACCTTCAAATACTGGGTTATAGATTTTAGCGGAGTTGGTTTTCCCAGCTTTTGCTTGGCATATATGGTGGGAGCGCAATGCCCATATTTTTTCACGAGTTTGTAAGAGGCCTAGTCAGATTTTATATTAGATACTTCACCAGATATATAGCAGGATTGTTTTTTCGGATGTTGACATTCCTCCCCCTTTTGCTGCTTCATGGAACCTTCCCTTCTCGACCTCTTATAGAAAATTTGTTGGTAGAGATATTTGTGAGGGGTGGCGGCTTTCATTCTACCACTCTCCTGCAACATTGATTGGAGTATTATGGTTTGATCAAAGACAAGAAATGGCTATTTTGGGGAAAGACCATGAAGTGTATTCATTTTTTTGCTCTATGATGGATATAATTCCATTTTATATTCATACCATTCATCTTGAATTTGATGGGGTTCTTCGCAAAGAATTTAGCAATGCTTTGTTATCTCCTTGGACAAAAAGATATGAAGTTAGAAAGGTGGAGTTGAAACTTAGAAAATTCAATATGGCTCACTTTGGTGGGTATTCTACTCATGTTGTCATCTTAACTCGAAAACTAAAGCGATACAGTATGGTACCTGCCCATTTGATAGCATTGGATTTACAGACTATTTTTGCACTTTAGTTTTCCAGTGCCCGGGATATGGGCTAGTTTTTTTTATTTTTTTATTTTTTATTTTATATGTTAGGGGTTTGGACTTTATGTAATTTGTGATCCCCTTGTATCTTGATTCTTTATGGGGTATCCCCCATTTGGAGAGTTATAGATGACTTCTCCCTCTGTAATCTATTCTTTATTGAAAATTGAAAGACTTGCTTATCTTTCGAAAAAAAAAATTCACATAATTTAGAATGAGGTTTAGACTTCCTAAACCACGACTACACGAGAACAAGCAATACATCCTATAAAAAAAATTAAAAAAACTAAATTCTCCCAAAACTCAAGCAAGTAACAAACCTTCCAAAGGAAATGTGAAAATCATAGATCAAAACGACGAATACTTCTCTCTCTCTCTCTCTCTCTCTCTCTCTCTCTCTCTCTCTCTCTTTTTTTTGTGCTTAAAAATGATGAATACTTTACGACTATACTTAATAGGAAGATTTTCACAATAGATCAACGAACGCAACTATACAGCAAAAGAAAATTATTGCAAGAAATCAACATAACTCATCAAAAGGAGCAAATTTCAAAATAAATCCATTTACAGCCACAATCTTTAGCCAAACACACACCATCACATCTACACAAATCCCAAACCCTTAAACTCCATCCACATACATATAAAAAGAAAAATCTAGTGCCCGAACTTAGAAGCAAACAATTAACATAGAAAAATCATTCAAAACTGAACAATATTTGCCGGATCACCATAACAACAAACATCACCATTTAAAGGAGCCACCTCGTAAGAGGAGGACCAATCTCTACTGTTGGGAATTTCTTAGAGGGAGCATCTGGGCTGTTAGATCATTGGTCATGGCTGTCCTTGTTTTTAATGGCAGACTTGTAGAAGTTGCAGCATGGGATCTCTTGGTAGAAGTTGAAAAGTGATGAGACGAGTTAAAGAGTGATGGGACGAAGTTTTTGGAGAAGTTACAAAACTTAATAGTAAAAAATCAATAGCGAATTGGTGGGTATAGTTACCAAAATGAAAAGGATTATTGAGAAGTTATTAAATGGTCAAAATAAATTAGAAGGTCAAAATCAACTAGCTGATGTCTCAATTGAAATCATTCAACTTCATATACATATATATATATATATATATATATACACACAAATAGGTGGTTTAGTCATTGATGCATCAATAATAATAATAATAATAATAATAATAGGTATGCTACCTTTATCCGATGAAGCCCATACCGTCAGAATAACACAAGTTTTGGAAGAATTTAAAAGAAATTAGTGTTGAAATTATAGGGGACCTTGGATGATAGAAGTGGACTTTTAACGAGATTTTGGAAGTCCATGAAAAATGAGGAGGAAAGAAATTTAATCCTCAAAGAGCAAAGGCAGCTCTAGAATTTATGGAAAATATGAATATTGGATCTAGGCTCAACTGGCCCTGCTTTCACCTGATCCAATAAGAGGAAAGGCCTTGCCCATGTGAAGGAAAGGCTTGATAAAGCTGTAGGTAATATAGAATGGATAAGAAACATATTTGTAGATGCAATTTTTTTGTGCATGCTGCCGGACGGTCTGATCATGGTCTAATTCTCTTTCTTGGCAATCCAAATTCTCCTAAACTCCACAGACCTTTCAGATTCTACCCGATGTGGTGGAGGGACAAAAAATGCGAGGAGATTATCCTTAATAGATGATCTAAACCCATTAGGGTCAATGGGGAAAACATTGATCACACACTGCACCTCTTGGGTAAATACTTTACTAGATGGAATAAATCTAGTTTCAGGAAAGTTGAAGTAGTCATTAGTAAAACTATAGAAGAACTAGAAAGGATCGAAAAAATGCGGCCGACGTAGTCATTAGTAAAACTATAGAAGAACTAGAAAGGATCGAAAAAAGGCGGCTGACCCCACCTCTATAGAAATTAAAATCGAATTAACTAGAAAATTTGATGAGTATTTAATCAGGGAAGAAGAGTTTTTGAGGCAAAAATCTAGAGAACTTTGGCTAAGACAAGGGGATAGGAACACAAAGTTTTTTCACTATAGTATAATAAACAGAAGGAAGAATAATAAGACCGTGAAGATAAAAAAACAATGATGGAACTTGGCTTGGAAGCAGGGATGAAATAGGGAAAGTATTTTGCAACAATCTGAAACATATTTTGACCTCTTGTGGCCCTAGAAACCTCAACGAGATTTATTCTTTGATTATGCCCATTGTCTCCCTAGAGGAGAATGTGGAACTCATAGGTATCCCTTCAAAGGAGGGGATGAATAAAGTAGTGTTCCAACTTGGGTCTCTCAAAACCGCAAGTCTGGATGGTAATCCGACTAAACTTTACCAACATTTGTGGGACTCAATTGGACAAGACTTCTTTGAAAACAAATACTCTCTTAGGAAAATCAACAAAACCTATGTAGTTTATATCCCTAAGAAGAGTAACCCCCAAACTTTGAATGATTTTGGGCCCATTAGCATATGTAATGCTATTTACAAAATTATTGCTAAGGTGGCTGCCAACAAACTTTAAAAGGTGCTCAATAAATTTATTGGACCTACCAAAGTGCCTTTATGGAGGAAATATCAAATACAGATAATTATATTGTAGCCCATAAAGTGATCCATTATTTCAAAAGTAAGAGAAACGAGAAATATTAAGGCCTAAAATTGGACCTGGTGAAAGGGTATGATCATATGGAACGTGATTTTCTAAGTACAACCCTAGAGGCTTTTGGTTTACATGATGCTTTAATCAAAATTATTCTAGAGTGTATATCATCAGTCTCCTTCTCGATTCTGCTTAATGAATTTCCATTTGGGTTGGCCAAACCTTTGAGAGGATTAAGATAAGGGGACCCCCTCTCCCGGCCTTACCTATTCATCTTAATTGCCAAGGTCCCCTCTTGACTGTCGCTAAGAGAGGAATAGATCACAGAATATCCATGAAGCTAAAGTCTCTAGATCTGAGCCTAAAATTTTTCACTTATTTTTTTGCTAATGATAGACTCCTTTTTTGTAAAGCTAACTTTAGTGAAATCAAAGTTATGAAAGATACCCCTGCCTTTTTATTTGGACAACTTGTTAATTTTGATAAATCTACTCTTTAGTAAAAGAACATGTGACATTAGGAATAAAGAGCGTGGTAAGATCCTAGGTGTGAGGCTCGTGAGGAACAATGAGAGGTACCTAGGAAACCCACTTATTATGAACGGAAATATAAATTCTAGATTCCTGTCCCTCATTGCAAAGATAAGAGTTTCGGAAACCCCCCTTCTCTCAACAAGCAAGAAAAAGCACCCTAATAAAATCAAGCTTGCATCTATGGCTTGGCAACCACTTTTCAATACAATTATGACATTACCCACGATCATGTCGCTCCTTCATTTCTGACTATGTGAGTCGTTTTATTGGCAAGGTGGGTTTCTTATCATTGCTGGGACCGTTAGAATTGAATGGATGAGACCCATCCATTCAGGTTTTGTTAGGATTTTGTATGTTGGATAATTCATGGGTTGGACAAAATTCTTGGTCCATTGAGTTGTATTTTTTTTTTTTTTTTTGAAAAGGACTGTGTTTCTACTCTGAAGATAAAAGCCTGAAAGGATTAGGAGTTAGAAGACTGCATGAATTAGAATTTAGAAGACTGAAAGGATTAAAAAAAGACAGTCTTGCAGAATTAGAAGCGGGAGATAGAAGTATGCTAAAGGGAGACAAAGAAAGCTAATAGAATTGGAAGAGTAAAGTTTGGAAGGAATTAGTATGATGAATTTCCAAATCATCAAGAACGGGGTCCACTCGAGCGACCTTCTTCTTCCGTTCGAGCGGATATAATCAGAAAGAGTCAGATGCCTGATTGAGCCTTTTTGCGCTAAGATAGAACCTCATGCGCTCGAGCGAACGTTCCATCCGCTCAAGCGGACAAGGCACCAGAGCCCTTGTAAATTAGAAGTCCTATTTCTAATTGTGTCCAAGCTATTTGTTTTAGTCCTAATCATTTTAGGCAACCTTAAGCACTTCCTAAAGGTTATTTAAAGGACTCAAGTGCTATTCTAAAGTTAGACCACACCTCTTAAAGTTCTGAGTTATAGATCAAATTGAGAGAATTCTTCTCTAGAAATTCAATTAAAAATTTGTGCTGAAGAGTATTTCTAGAGAGCAATTTCTTCTATTTCCCTAGTAGAAGATCATTTTCTTACATGGAAGATTTGAGGAGTCAAGCATATGATTGAATTTGTTAAAATCAACGGTGTGAAGTCATTGAAGTGTTAAACGACACAAGAGGTAATCGTAATCCTTAGGTAGGGAATATCTGGGGAGAAATCTATGAGTTCTTATAATAGTCCTTGATTGTTGATCTAATTTGGATCCGTGGTTTTTCACCCGCTTATGGTTCTCCACGCTATATCTGGCGTCCTTGTGATGTGCTTTTTGAGTTTATTTTCCGCTACATGCTTTTTTACACTATTGGGCTGGTTTTTTTTTTTAGTTGACAAATCTAGAGATCTTCTATGCAAACTTTCAGGTTTGTTTCCACATTTTTCCTTCAATTAGCCCTTCCCCTTCAATTAACCTTTTCCGCAAGGTTAGGAAACTGCTCTTTCTACTTCTTGTAATCTACCCAAGTTGCGTTGTCTAGGCCAACGCGGTGCCATTTGATTAAGACCTCTGTGACTGCCTGGTTTTGCATTTTAACCATTCGCCTTTGGAGCATGGCTTCTAGCTCTGGGTGAAGAATGCTCTCTTTGGTCACCGGCGGCAGTGTAGGCCGGGCTGATGTATTCACTCCCAACTTCTTTTTGAGGCACGACCATGAAGGGCAGAATGTATACAAGCCTCTGGTGGAAGGGCAAGCTTATAAGCAACTGATCCTACACGTTGTAGAATTTGTTACAGACCAAAGAATTGAGGAGAGAGCTTGAGCGTTCTTCATACAACAACTGAATGTTGTCGGTAATGTTGCAGGTGCTAGTGAACCCAATCCCCTACTTCAAACTCTCATTCAGCCTGGTGGATATCCGCAAATTCCTTCATGCGACGTTGGGCCGCTTGAAGGTTTTCCTTAGCAATTTGAGGATTACTTCTCTACTCTTCAGCTCGTCTTCAACGGCTTGCACTCGTGTAGTGTCGGGTATGAATGATAAGAGTTGTGGCGGTGGAACTCCATAAATGGCTTCATAAGGAGTTAACTTGGTGGAAGAATGGGTGCCAGAGTCATACCACCATTCAGCTAATGCCAACCATTTAAAGCAGTCCTTAGGCCTTGCTACTGTAAAGCAACAGAGTCTCAAGATACCTATGCATATTATGGACCTAAAATATACGCCAAAAGCCCCAGGACAAGATTAATGGAACGCGTCAATTCAAGTCCTATAGCAATTTAGGATGGTAACATGTCTCCACTGTCTTCTTTAAGCACCAAGCCCATCTTCCATCGTAGCAGAAAAAGGAAAAGGGCAAAGGTACCAAAATCGTCAGGTTATTCATAGTTTTCTGCCACTCAAAAAAGAGTAGGCAAAACAACTATGGTCAAAGTTTGCACCATTTACAGTTATACAATGCAACTTTTCGTAAATCCATAAATGATAAGAGATGTGGCGGTGGAACTCCATAAATGGCTTCATAAAGAGTTAACTTGGTGGAAGAATGGGTGCCAGTGTTATGCCACCATTCAGCTAATGCCAACCATTTAAAGCAGTCCTTAGGCCTTGCTACTGTAAAGCAACAGAGTCTCAAGATACCTATGCATATTATGGACCTAAAAAATACACCAAAAGCCCCAGGACAAGACTAATGGAATGCGTCAAATCAAGTCCTATAGCAATTTAGGATGGTAACATGTCTCCACTGTCTTCTTTAAGCACCAAGCCCATCTTCCATCGTAGCAGAAAAAGGAAAAGGGCAAAGGTACCAAAATCGTCAGGTTATTCATAGTTTTCTGCCACTCAAAAAAGAGTAGGCAAAACAACCATGGTCAAAGTTTGCACCATTTACAGTTATACAATGCAACTTTTCGTAAATCCATAAATGGTAAGAGATGTGGCGGTGGAACTCCATAAATGGCTTCATAAAGAGTTAACTTGGTGGAAGAATGGGTGCCAGTGTTATGCCACCATTCAGCTAATGCCAACCATTTAAAGCAGTCCTTAGGCCTTGCTACTGTAAAGCAACAGAGTCTCAAGATACGTATGCATATTATGGACCTAAAAAATACACCAAAAGCCCCAGGACAAGACTAATGGAATGCGTCAAATCAAGTCCTATAGCAATTTAGGATGGTAACATGTCTCCATTGTCTTCTTTAAGCACCAAGCCCATCTTCCATCGTAGCAGAAAATGGAAAAGGGCAAAGGTACCAACATTGTCAGGTTATATGTCACCTCCTATGTTTTTTTTAACAAAATAGCTGGATAGAAAGTTGAAGATATTCATAGTTCTCTGCCACTCAAAAAAGAGTAGGCAAAGCAACCTGCATGGTCAATGCACCATTTACCGTTATACAATGCAACTTTTCGTAAATCCGAGCAGTTGACCTGTCACGAACCAGTCCGCCGAGCGGATATTGTATTCTTTGGCACAAAGCGGAAGGGCCCAGGCCTTAAGGTTTTGTTCTCGGAGAACATTAAGCTCAAAAACACGACTTACTAGTCTCACGGGCGTGAACATATATAAGCCCAGTCTCTAGGCAGTCTCTCGGCGATGTGGCACGTTACAAGACCTCTCTCTCTCTCTGAACTTGGCAAAAGTTAATATATTTACAACATTGCCATCAATGAAAAAAAGAGAGAATCGGTACACCTAATCACTACTCACTTAAGCGCCAATAGACCACAAACTTCGGTGGTCCCTCGTAGTTATCAAATATTAAGGCGATCAATGGAATGTTTGACAGACAATTTAAAGCAGCAGTTAATCCCATGATGACAAAAGCTATTGATGGATTAATCGAGATGAAAGCAGCAATGCGGACATCGATCAAGATGATGGCAATAATGCAAATATCAATCCTGAACTTGAGGAATGACACTACAAATATAAACGTACAACTATCCACACCCTTGGTCATACCACATAATAGAAAAAATGCAGTCACAACAACAGGCATGCCAACATTCAAACATTATTTAATGAAATTGATTCAAGTCCAACAGAACATGGATACTTCGAGAACATCAAGCTGGATTTGATTGTATATTTGGCAGAATCACTGATATTCCACGAGATAAAGTGGTGAATGCACTTGTTGAAAGCCAACCATGAAATCTCTTTGATGCCATATCTTCAGCCCGATTTTTTGACAACAATAATTTAAGGCAGTTTATGAAAATGTTCATGAATCTCAAGTTCACGATCCAGTGGAGCAGTTGTTTATGTCATTGTTAATGAAGTTGACTCTCAGACCAAAATTTGTCCTTTTGACTTTAGAATATACAACTGAGTGCCACGAACATTGATTGTTTTTTACTAAAGGCAACTTCACAAAGGATGAGTAGGAAGAATCAAGCTGCTCTTTTATATTGAAAGCCCAACTTCCAACATATTTAATTCGAAGTGAGTGCACACTTCTTGCTATGATTGCATTGCTAATATCTTGCCAAGCTTCATATATAGAATTTGATCAACCTAAGATGGGTGATAAGCACTAATCGACTAGTAAGAAACTTATTATAAATAATTTGGTGTTTGATCCTGGAGGCATTGCTTGCTCACTGCTCGTTGCTCACAGAACTAAGGGTACACTATAGTTTCTCAACCTCGAGGACAAGGTCACATTCAAGCAGGCTGGATTGTAATGATCCTATAATATCTACACTTAATAGATTTTCTTGTTGTAATTGAGTTATGACTTATCTGGTGTTTCTAAATCTAGTAGCATTAAGAATCCTCTTACTATCTTTCGCAACTGTAAACGTATTAAATGGGTATTAGGGACTGTGCTCAGCATTCCAAAAATTATCAAAAAAGCTAGTATTTGGAGGTTTCAATCCCATGAAGATCTGAAAGAAGTGTCAGGTTCCCTCGAACGATCCAAGTTTATTAGTTTCTTTTATATTTTCCATTGAACTGTTACGATGTCATGCTTGTAACTAGAATACCACTTCGCTAGAAACCCCACTAAACGTGTGAAGTAAAGAAAAGCCCCATGACTGTTTCTGATAGTTTATCCCAATCCAAACTCTGTTTAAGGGTTATGCTTTAAGTTAAATGATTATTGGTGTTTACTAACAACTTAGTTCGATATGGCCTACTGATAGGTGGGCCACACAATTCTTAACAATAAGATCTTGAACATTATCAGATTGATTAACCCTGTAAGTGTGCCACGCGTGGCAGATGAGCTACACAAACTCGAACATTTATCACCTCTAGGTTTTGGTATGGTGAAAAACCTCCAAACACTATGGTAACAATGAACATATTTTCCCATTTAAACATTGAGACCTTGATATCTCTGGCCATCTGTTAGTAATAATTCGGTTTGTTTCAGATCTTTTGTTTTCATTCAAGAAAGAATTTTGAAATCTAATCAGGGTATAATAAAAGTACAAATAATAAATTTTCACACACACACATATGAGCAAGGCTCTCCTAAGCTCGAACTTAGGATAAAATTTCGCATGTTCATGCTTGTGGGGCCCACCTTTGGTTCATCTAAATGGACCAAACACATGACCCCTCTAAATTGCATATATACACAAACTTTTAGTCATATCCAAATTTACTTGACCGATGGATCGACTATGTATCAATCAAAATTGACTATTGAACTTTAAACTTTAGGGCCCATATGGAGATGATAGAAATCACGGTTGTAGCTGATTTTTTGTAAAGAGGAGCCTAGGGAGCCGTAGAAATCCCCCATGGCCTTCCCCATGTGGGTCCCCAGGAGGGCCCCACCACACACATAAACTTTCTTTATTTCAAGCTTGAGCTTAGGAGAAATATATATATATATATGGAGAATATTGATGTGCATCAATCCCTAACACTTCTAAATGATTAAACAAAATGAAATATAGGATATAATCAGTAATAGAACAGGAATCCTAAATGATTTTAGGTATGAGACTAAATATATAGAAAATAAGTAAATATCATAACAGAAACCCAATTATCAACACTCCCACTTAGGTGGAGTTTGTTTTTGCTCGTTTCACAACACACATATTATGTTAGTGTAGTGTCATCTGTCCTTAGATTTGAAATTTTATGCACGTGTTGAGTTTTTTTTTTTTTCAGCTAACCACCAGTACCAAAACCTTGAGTCCTTCCTAGTGGGGGCATAAATACTTTTTAATCTTTGATTGGATTGGAACCCACTCAACATGTGGTTGAGTTTATCTCCCTGTTTCGTAAGAGGGATCCGGACTGTTTAAAATCACGGGTGAAACGAAGTCACTAGAACAAGGGACATGAGACGTTTGTCTGCCTGTCTTTTTTTTTTTTTTTTTTTTTTCTTTTTCTTCAAGTTTTTATGTATTAGATATGACATCATGGGAGGGAGAGAGGAAAAGAGAGGTACCTAAGCCCCGTTTGGAGCGACCATCGATGACTGCAATATGCAAGGGAGTTTGGCTGTCCGGCCCTTCAATGCTACAATTTCGTCTGTCAAGCAGCTCCACCACAACATGTTTCAAGCTAGCTGCAACAGCCAAATATAGCGGACTCTCTTTCGCATAGTTCACAACGCCCCCCAGCTCTTCCTCTTTATCATGAACTAACAGACACAACGCCATTTTTTCATGTCCCATCTTCAGCGCCTCATGCAGGGGGGTATTGCCTTCCCAGTTCGTCATCCTCAACATCTCGCCAAGCACACGCTGTGTAGTCCCTTCCTCCATGTCTCCTGGAGCCCCCGCTTCACTTGCGAGAAGTCTTGCCAGGTCGAGATGGCCGGCCTTTGCTGCAATGTGAAGTGGGATGTCCCCTTTCGAGTTGCGCTCATAGAGAAGAGGCGGGCACACCTCAATTATCCTTGTCGCCAAGTCCTCTTGATTGAATCTTACTGCGATGTGCAGGACCGTGTTCTGCTGTGGGGTTAGAGTGAGCCTCAGATCGGGCCGGTCCAGTTGGTCGAGCCACTCTAGGGCTTTTCCCTCATCCTTCTTCTCATTTCCTGCAGCTCTGTGGATAAGGCCATTCATGAAACGCAACCTCAGCTCTCTCTCTCTATCCGTCATCTCTCCCTCTCTCTCTCAGGCAGAGCGAGTGCCGATCTCGTCAAAGGTAAGACAGACAGAATTTTCCAACGGAGAGAAGGTAAGGAGAGGAAAGAGGAACAAAAGAGAGATTAATTGGAATCCAATGTCCCATCCACCATTGTTAAGGTTTTGCCTGCCTACCTTATCTCTTCGTTGTAGCGTAAAGTAGCCGAAAGTAAAATAAGAGTTTCCACCAGAAAGAAAAAAAATAGAATAAGGCCGTATCATATCACCCACTTGTTGTTATATTCGTGCATGTGATTTTGCTTTATATGAAGATATCAAGGAGACCTGCTATCCACCGCAATTATGATTTGACTTTTGAAACGTAAGGTGTGGCACAGCTGGCTCCCATGCCCCCGCAAGTGGAGCCGCCAATCAGGGACGTATAGCTTGTTATTTAACAATTGTAACCTTACGAGTTTCGCCCTTTAGAAAATTTATTTGCCAATTGATTAACATAACTCACAAAGCGAACTTGCATGTTTCCATATACAAATTATTTTCTAATAAAGTGGTAATCAACTTCGATGTACTTGGTACCAATATGATAAATTGGATTAGACATCTTTTCAACGACACTTAGATTATGTGAGGAATTTTAAGATAGATTTCTAGATCTTTCATCAGTAAGGGGTCCCAAAATAGCTCTGCAGCAATGAGTGCTTGAGACTTATATTCAGATATTGTGCTTGATCTAGATACTATTGGCTGCTTCTTCTCACTCTATAAGACCTTGACTCATTTAATCGTAATTAGCCTTAATTAATTGTATAGTTAGTTTATTAAGTGGGTTAGATCTTTTTCAACTAGGTTTGAGCATTAAAATAGCTTTTGTCTAGCTTTTGGAAGTTTTGAGTGTCTCTAAACTGAGTTAGAAAACTTTGGGGGGACCCTTCCCAATTTTGAGAAACCTAGTGGGTTATTCAAAATTTTTGAAAATTTATGATCTTTTGCTTTTTAAAACGGAATACTGTCCTGAACAACTTTTGTGTTTGACTCGCAGTCATTCGGAGCCTTGAGAACCTTGAGAATCACAAATTTCTCATTATTTAGACTCTTTGACCAAAAGATTGACCTTTTCTGTGGACCCCGGAAGGGTGTCAAACTGGGAGTCGTTGGAAAGAGAATATGATTCCAGTTTGGTACCATTTTGTGGAATTTCACTGTGAGCAACCCCTACTTCGACTCCCATTTTGATTTTCTTCCATCCATAGGTAAGGAATCCCTCTTTACCTTCCATAGTTCAATTATACATCCTTGGGAAATGCCAAATCCGAACATGCTAGTGGTTTCGTTAACCCTTTCTTGATTTGCCATTTTTGAGTGATTTTAATTTTGATTTTTGGGGCCTTTTATTTTAGGTTTTCCCAACCCTTTTGGACATAGTGAGAAGTGTTTTCGAGAGCTTTTGGACAAAAGGCAAGTGTTTAATTTGAGTAATTATGCATGCAAGGCCATCCTTGTGAAAAATCACTTCTATGAATGTTAATGAGTTTATGCTTGTTTCCCCTCCCTTTATTAGTTTCTAATCTCACTTTTAATATTGGTTTTAGAGGATGTTTTGATGCCCTTTTATATGGTCAAGTGATGGCAAAGAGAAATCCCAAAGATTCCTTGATTAAGCCCCTCATGCCAGAAAAACTCCCCATGTAGAAAACCCATCGGCCATACTCCATCAGAGTCCCCAAACCCACCCACCTCGCTGCTCGTCACCGGCCATTTGGGTTGGTTGTGCTGGCCAGCAGCGCAGTGCGCTACGCCCAGTGGCCATGGGATCCACTTTCGATTGTGGGGCCCACTTTGGTTGATTTCACCCCCATTTGACCGGATTTTTTGCCCCTTTGGATCTTGTGACCCCACTTGAACCTCTTTTGATTTACTTTAATTTCTTTTGACTCCCGAAGTACTCTCTAACTCAGTTCTTCACCCCAGTAGGTTGTTCAGAGACATGTAGGAGTACCGGAGACTTGTGGATGCGTACTATTAGAGTTTTGGGAGCCGGTCACATCACCATGGCATTGTTAAGTCAAATTATCGGCAAACGGGCCCTAAGTATGTGCATTGCCAAATTTTCACTACCCCAACAATTACTAATGGCTCATTGATAGGATACTAAATTATCTCATCCAAACTACGAGTTCACATGCTCACATACATTGCATACGCATCCTTTAATTATTCGATTCTTCCGTAACTTCACCATACTTACTTTTAACACAAACACATGAGACTTGGCACTCGTACATGGATTTTAGCATGTATTTACTTGCCCCGCTTGCCTACACACTGGGGTCCTCAGTTTTGGTGTTTTGAATGCGAAATGAGCACTTAGTTTCTCTTCTCCATCCCAGACACAAGGATCCACCCTTATTCCTACCCATTTGGGTTAAGTCATTCTATGCTGCAATGCTGCTCGAGTTTCTAGAGACCGTATGTCCTGTCTAATCTGATTTGTTAAACCGTTATGTGAATTTGTCCATTTTGCCCGTCCTTATGACAACTTCGTAATGCCCTAACTTAGGTACATGTTTTGGTTCTGTAGATCATGAGATGTATCTAATTTGTAGGTATGACCATGAATATGTAGGTTTACTTTGTATGCAACACTCATTTGATCTGTAATTCCCGAATGATAAGCATTTTATGATTCTGAGAATCAACACTACTAAGTTTGGAGTTCCTTTCGATCTAATCAGACGTCTAGATGTCCTCTAACCTCTGAATCACCATCTGCAGTTTAGTCTCTGTATTTTGACCAAAATCATGGCCGAAGTTCTGATAGCCACCTCTTTGTGAGTTGGTGCTTTAGTTATTATGTATATATGTATTTTCTGTGCAGCTAGCTGTATGGTTCTCTGTATGTTTCCACTTCTGTCATCGTATGTGATGGCGATGGTATGCCAACATTGTTGACACAAAAAATGTCACGTATGCTTCTTCATAAATTTTCAACATGAAAGAAGCCACATGAAGTTGCACCAAGCCACATAAATGTGACTTCGAAAGCTTTCACACAATCTTGGAGGAGCTTCAATGTCATTTCATGTGCAATGACCCTTCGCGCAACTAAATGGGCAAAGTTACTTCTAATATCAAATCTTTCCAAAACCATTTGAAAACTTCAAGATCCTTCAAAACAACCCAAAGGAGTGTATGCATGAAGTTTTGGGCCATTGCAACATCATCTGACCTAATTTTATTCCTCCAGCGTCCAAACAGGAGCTCCCGGTGACAATAAAACTGGAGACTCTGTCTTATAAAAAAAAAGCACACAGTTGGTCCCAAGATACTACTACAAGGTTCTACATCAAATTTTAGGGCATTCCGATATTGTTAGGCCCAAAATACAGAAATCGCGTTCTTCTCATAGCAAAGTCACCCCTTCCGGTGACAACAACATGGGAGACACCAAATCTTGAATCAGAGCCTGTGGATGGTCTTAAAATACTTGCAAGAGACTTTATGTCAAATTTCGGGTCAATCCGACATCGTTTGACCTAACGATATCTTCAAGAAGCAAAACCACCACTATAAAAAAAAAAGCACATAGATCGTCTCAAAACACTCACAAGGGGCTGCATATCAAGTTCTAGGTCATTTCAACATCATTTGACCCAACTTTGCCACTTGGTAGCTAAAGCAGGTCTCATGGCGACGGAGCCCCTCGGCATCATGATTTGTATGAAAATCAGATCTGAATGATCATCTTAAAATGATCCCACGAGGGTCCTTTTGAAGTTTCAGGTCAATCGGACATCGTTTGACCACAGTCAAAGCGCGACATCTTCTTCGCGATAAAATTAAATCTAATGGCTACATGACCCCCAACGGCTTCAAAATTCAGACAAAAGCATATGGTTGATCTTATTTTTGCCCACAAAGCTTTACTTTAAGTTTCAGGTCATTCCGACATCATTTGATCTAGTTTTGGCCTCTGGGGACAAATCGACACTCCTACGTGACAATGTCTTCAGCTTTCCAAAAAAATCAAAAACTTCACCAGTCGTTTTGTGCCCTTCTCATCAATTTTTCTGTAGGAAAATCATATAAAAAATGTACAGAAATGCCAAAAAAAAAAATATGGCAAAGAGAAAAAAATTAAAAAAAAATGCATGAATGACCCCATGATCACAACGAGCATGTGTACCACAGAAATCCGAAGTCGCCGGATTTCCGCAAAAAACCCATTTTCGGTTCCCCTTTTTCATTCTTTATCCATTTGGCCTTCATAATTTTTTGAAAATCTAATTTTTAGGGCACAAGATTCGTTGATCTTTGTCAACATCACGGATTCGCCATCTAAATCATGGGCTCGTCATCAGACACCTAGAAATCATCATCCGGCTAATCAAGAAAGCATATTTTATGTCCGACCGATCAAGAAATCAATTGGACAGATGATATCGCTCACAAAAAAGAATTAATGTTTGAAATTGCATGATTATCCAAGAAGATATGAGAAATTCATTGGCGATCAAGGCTTCCTATAATGTGGGTAGAATTCTAAACATCGTAACATGGCCCGTGATTCTTTAATTGCTTTGGTGGCCACTTAATGCGGTTAATTTCTCATTATCATGGATGGCCCGATCAGAATCCAAGAAATAGGAATTTCAAGTCAATGCAATTATGGTATTAAACCATTCAACTCCTCCCATCATGAAGATTAAATGAGAATACTGGCCATTATTCTCCAACGGCCAATCAGAACTCAAGAAAAATGAGTTACAAAAAGTGTTACAAAACCATTAATCCAAAATATGTAACTCCTCCTATCATGGAGCATTAATGCATTTAAAGCCCATAAACTCTCTTCATGCCAACCAAAAGCCTATAAATGGAGGTCATTTCCGCCATTCCAAGGCATAGGCCTTTCAAGCATTGCATGATTTTTAATCGTTGCTACTACGATCCTATGATGGTCTCTCCTTCGTTGAAGAAGTTCTGCAACAACCACCACAACGAGGTGATTGAAGACCCTTAGGAGGCCACCTCCCCCAAAGCCCTCTCCTTCTATCTCCATGGATTAGACGCGGCTCCTTAGCCCGTTTACTTGGATTTTTATTGGATATAGGATCTCCATTCGATCCTTATTCTCTAAAAATTCGAAGGATCAAGCCTAGCTAAAGAATCAAAATAATCCCCTATTATCAGTAGAAGGATGACAACGAAGCCCAAACATGGTTTGCGACCATCAATCTGAACAAATCCCCGTATACTCCTAAGAAGTCAGATTCCTTTTTCTTTCTTCTTGTTGTGTTTGTATTTTTAAAGAGATAAAAAAAACCCACAGGTCTTGTCCTTTTCAATGAGAATTGTAAATCGTCTCTCACGACAACAAAAATTGCTTATCACGGCAAACAAAAAATCACGTTTCATGGCATAAACATCGCCTTTCACGGCATTCAAAATTCAAATTATGTCTATTTTTCTAACACATGTGCAATAAAGGTTAGAGAAACGTTTATTTTCTTTTTTGCATGAAAAGGTTGACCTACGGATTACCGCTTATTATTTTCAAGTAGAAAAGAAAATTTGGCATACCCATGCACAAAAGAAAAAATGACCGTTCGTTGACCTCGACAGTCCCAAAACAAACCACGAACAAATTCATTGGTATAGCCGATGGGGCTTGTTCTTTTGATAACATAATGCTTAGAAAAAAAAATATCCATATTATTTTCTATTTTATGTTTATGTTTATGCTTCTTTTCTAGATTCCTTGGCTTCTTTTCTTAGTTGGTGGCCTTGGTTGAATTTGGCATAAAAAAAAAACATTAAAACAAATTCATGGGGTTTTGAATTCTATTTTTTGAGTTTGACTCCACCATGATTTAAAATCTCAGTCTCGGTCTCGGTCGCGGAATTGGCCGGGCTGAAAAACTGATATGATATCGATATCGGTCGCGGATATCGATCTGTAGTGGTCATCGCGATGTGAATTTTTTTAATAAAAAAAATTCACAAAAATATCCAAAAAGCCCAGAATATTAGAAAATGCTGGAAAATAATATTTTTTTCCATTAGTAAAAACAATAAATCAAAATCTCGGTCACCTTAAGTTATGAGTTCTATCTGCATCGTAGCTCATTGTCTTCTACAGTATTTCATATAATGTAATCGTTATTGATGCTCATGATCAATTTATTAGTGTAAAATATAAGAAAATAAAGATAATATATCAATTATCATTTAATACTAACTCAATCATCAAATAAGATGTGAAATTCAAGACCCTGAAGATGACATATTAAAATCAGAAATATGATAGTGAGATAGATAAATCATAAAGCACTTGGGCATCAAAAGGTTCATGGTTTACTTGAAAGATGATATATTATATTTTAACTATTAAAAAATTCAAAAATAAAAAAAATTGAAAAAAAAATTCAAAATCTTGTGTATACATCTAGCATGAAAGTATGTAGATCTAACTTCTAAATGAAGAACACAACACAAGTGAAAAACCCCAATGATTTCTATGCTTCAACTAAAAATAAAAAACACATAATAAAATGCTTTAAGTTGATTTTCTCTTACCTTAAATAATATTTTTTTCAAGAAATAGATGTGGGATTTGAAAATATACAAGAGGGATGCGTGATGGAGTATGGCTGCTGCTATGGGTAGTAAGGAGATGAGAAGAGAGGAGGAGAATATGACAATGGGGAAAACGATAGAAAAATTAGGGTTTTAACCCCGTTTATGAGATCTCGGCCGATATTTTAAAAATATCGGCCGAGATCTCGGAAAAACTAAGATTAACTTCATCTTGGCCGATATGGGCAGAGACTTTAGCGATATATGCACCGAGATACCGATACTGATATCTCGGGGCCATATCGGATCTGTATTGGCCGATACCGGTTTATATCGGCCTATATGAATCGGTATTGACCGATTTTTAAAACCATGGACTTCACCCTTTCTTTTAGAAAAGAATTGAATTAAGTGACTTTTCAAATTCTTGTGTCACTTGTCATGTTCAATTTGTTTGGATCTTTAAAAAAAAAAAAAAAAAAAAAAAAAAAAAAAAAAAAAAAAACTATTGAAAAAAAATCTGATTTCTCACTTCTGTATTCAAATTTGAGATATTTTGGTTTCTTTCCGTTTCAGATAAAAGCTCGCAGAAATGCTCGAGTTTGCGTTCGGATTAGGGGCCATTTGCTAGCTTTGATGGGTCCAATTTTTATCTTCCAAAATAAAGAAAGAAAAATAAACTCTTTAAAAAAAAATCTAATTTCTCACTTTTGGATTTGGATTTGAGATATTTTGGTTTCTTTCCTTCTCGGATAAAAGCTCGTAAAAATGTTTGAGTTTGCGTTCAGATTGGGGGGGGGGGGGGGGGGGGGGTTGCATTTGCTCTCTTCATTTATTTGCGATCTTTCAAAAAAAATCTATTAAAGAAAATATGATTTCTTCACTTTTGGTTTCAGATTAGAGAATTCCTCTCTTTGATGGGTCCATTTGTGATCTTTTAAAACAAAAATAAAAAATAAAAAATAAAAATAAAACCTTTTAAAAAAAATCTGATTTCTCACTTTTAGATTCGGATTTAAGATATTTTGGTTTCTTTCCTGTCCAGATAAAAGTTCGTAGAAATGTTTGAATTTGCGTTCGGATTGAGGGGGGTGGGGCATTTGCTCTCTTGGTCCATTTGTGCTCTTTCAAAAAAAAAAAAAAAAAACTCATTAAAGAAAATCTGATTTCATCACTTTTGGATTCAGATTTGAGAAGTTTTAGTTTCTTTCCTTTTTGGATAGAAGCTTGCAGAAATGCTTGAGTTTGCATTCGGATTGAGAGAGCCATTTGCTCTCCTTGACGGATCTTTTTGTGATCTTTCAAAACAAACAAAAAATGTCTTAAAAGAATCTGATTTCTCACTTTTGGATTCGGATTTGAGAAATTGTGATTCTTCCCTTATACGATAAATGCTCCAAGAAATGTTTGAGTTTGCGTTCGGATTAGAAAGCCATTTGTTCTCTTCGATGGATCCATTTGTGATCTTTCAAGAAAGAAAAACTTTAAAAAAAAATATGTTTCTTCACTTTTGGATTCAGACTTAAGAAATTTTGGTTTCTTTCATTTTCGGATAAAAGCTCACATAAATGTTTGAGTTAGCGTTCGGATTGGGGGGGTGCATTTTCTCTCTCTTTGATAGATCCCTTTGTAATCTTTCGAAAAAAGAAAAAAAAAAAAAAAAAAACTTGATCCCTTCTTGTGCCCATTCCATGGATGCAATCTTTAATATCTATGCCTAGTGGTACTAGTACACCCTTTTGGGTTTACTGTATTCGTGACCGACACACCTATTCCTTCTAACATTTGTTCGTAGCGGTGCTAGTATGCCATTTTAGATCTATCATATTCGCGACCAACTCATTTGTGTTTTCAGCGAGCCTTGCTCCTCGACAATTTGACTAAGGCATACAACTGTTTCTAGCAAGTACTGGTACGCTCACTCCTAATCTACTCTACCTGCAACAAGAACAATTATACTTTCTATAGCTTTCTTCCTTCCTCATCTCGCTTGAGTTGGACCTTGTCCTCTCAAGTGATTTGAAAAGCCAGGCCTACAGTTCCCCATTTATAATCATCATATCCTTGTGATTACTAATGGATGTGGTCTTGTTACGGAATTTTTCGAAACAACATGGCAGCTTCATCGACCATCATGTCGACGAAAATAAGTACCAACTCATGCTTCAAGAGAAGAAAAATGGACGCGCGAACAAGCGTTCTGCTAGCAGCCGGAATGTTATCTCCTTCGGCAACTCTTCAAACACCGAGTCAACTGCTACTCCCCGGACTGTCACTTCCCCCGAACCAGATTAGAGAATAAACTGGATCCAGGGAGTGAAATTTAGGGGTAATTAAATCTTTTTGCTCTTTTAGCCCAAGAGGATTGTAAGTCCGCTATGAGGATATTGCATTTTGAACGTCATCAAATATAATAACTGCGGAACCTATCATAAATCAAGTCATATTGATACCAAGCAAAGGAATACTCGTTCCCATTAATAATCAAAGTTGCATCAAAGAACAAGTAAAACTATACAAAGACAATTAGATTATTAACAAATGGCCATCCCAATATCCTAGACCATTTAAAGAACCATAGAGTCAATAATGAGAAAGGTCCAACGAGGAATAACAAATGAAAAAAGGCAAATCCAAAGGAAGTCCCATGAAGCTCTCTAGTGTAGAGTAAGATGACGTTACTTTATGTCATCGGCACGCCACTCTCGCTGCTCCTTCTCTGCCGGTTGGAGATCATCTGGGTGAAAGTCCGGAATCCATAACCCTAGAGGGGGGGTGGTGAATGGGGTAAGCTACACTTTAGTGACCATTAATGTCTAATTTTAACTTCTTTAACCTAGCTAGTCACTTAGTGATGATTATGAAACTAAATGCGGAAGATAACAAAGATAATCATCACAAGTCATCCACCGTTACACAGAGATTTATAATGATTTGGCCTCAATGCTTACATCCACTACCGGCTTGTGATTCAACACCCAAGTGGATTTTCACTATCTATGCTTTTCAATAGGCTAAGCAATAACCTTTACACAATGTTTTTCTTAAGCTTAGCAATAACCTATATACTATGCTTGTCTAGGCTAAGTAATAACTTCTTGGGTTTTCAGGTTTACCCATAACCTTACACTTATACTTTTCTAAGGCTAAGCAATAACCTTTACAAGTATTTGATTTCTCAAGGAAGTGTCTATACAGACACTTGATGAGATACAATTAAAGCTTAAATACAATGCCTCTTAATTAGGCTGATACGAAAGTGTAAATCAAACTCACACAACACTCCACGAAATGCGAAGATGAGAGTTCAACATGTTTGTGTGTAAAACTTCAATCAAGGCTAACGAGAAAGCTCAAATGAAATATGCTTAAAGCATTTCAAAGTCTGAAGTACAGAGATATCTATATTGAAGTTAAATCACATGTTCTTTTTAAAATACAACTTGTAAAGATTTCTTTAATCAAGTAATGCAAGTTGTATGTAAATTTAAATCTTAGAACATGTAATGCAAGAGCAAAGTTGTTTTCAAAACATAAAGATTTTCTTATGATATCATGGAATGAAAGCAACTAGCTAAAGACTCAAGCAAGTAGAAAGATCACGCATCAATTAAAATAAAAAATGTTAAAGCAAGCATGATTCATAAAACAAAGCAATAACTTGGTGTAAGGCTAAGTGAAGAATCCAAAACAAATCAATCAAAGATATAATATGATAATGGATTCAACGCATCATGGTTAACATGCTACAAAGAGTTTTCCAATGAATTAAACTAGCATGCAACTAATGATATGAGAAGAGCAAAGCTTACTAAGATGTTTAACTAATGAAACCAAGCTTTGTCTTTTTAAGTTGCTCCTCTTGCTCCCTTGTGTTGTTCCCAATACTTGGTTTGAATGATGTTCTAGAAAACCCCCAACATTGGTCTCCAAAATCTGTACTCAAGAAATAAGGAAGAGAAATTTTTATAGGCAACATCTCTATTTTCAGTCAACCGACACATAGGGTTCGGTTGGTCGAACTCGATGGCTAAATTTCCAACGGTCATATTTTTGGACCCAGATTTATGGTCAGTTCACCGAACTTGTTCGGTTGACCGATAGGTGATCGACGCCTGACCGACATAACAAAAATATGAAATAACATGCTCTTTGGAATCCAAACCGAACTGAGTTCGGTCAATGTCTGAAGCAAATTTGGTTGACCGCATATTGAACGACAGGCTGACAGACAAAAAATGCACCTTACTGGAAATGGAACCGACAGAGGTTCAGTTAAGCTTGGTTCACCATTAGGTTAGCCGACACTTGACCGACAGTTGACCGATAGGTATAAAACATGCTTTTTCTGAAGGCCTAAAAACTGACTTAAATTCCCTTAAAAACTAATCTTTAAGAGTGATAAAAAAAAAAAAAAAAAAAAAAAAAAAAAAGGGGAATTTGAGACAAAAGAACCATGTTTGAATCAACTAGAAGTAATATGTAAAAACAAAAACTTGATTTTCAAGACCATGATGCTTAAAATGAATCTACAGGATGGGGAATGAAATGAATGCACAAGGCTGACATCAAATTGCAAACACAGCCGGTCTAACAATCTCTCCCTTTGCAATTTGATGGCAAAACCTAAAACCACAAACTCTTCTAGAAAAATTCAACATTAATCCAAGTCACAGTTGCTCTCCCCCTTAATTAAACTCCCCCATTGTTCATCCTCCATACACCAGGTCAAAAACACGCTCTTTGCTCCCCCATTGAACTTGTTTTTTGTCTTGGCACCCCATTGATCAACTCCTCATTAGAACTGACACTTACATCTCCCTTATATGACTTATTTCTCCCCCTTTGCCATCAAAATGCTAAGACATCTGCAATACTAATTCATACAAACCATACCTTTCAAATTTCTTTGATAGTCTGAATGAAAAAGTTTAACTTCAACGGAGCTTAGAGACACATAATGAAGAAGATAATTCAAGACCTATATATGCAAGTCATGTGCTAAAAAACACTATAATGAACAAATTGGAAAAGACAAGAAGCAAGGTGACATCCATAAACAAAAGGTTGGTCATCATATATAAAGATCTACAAAGTTTACAAATGACATCTAGCAGTTGAAAGTTCTAAGAAAGCAAAGCGTCGCATCTATCATTCCTAAACAAAAAGTTAGAGGTCAAGTAAGTACTTAAAACAACCATTACATTCAAAATAACATTTCCCCTTCCCAAAAAGAACAACACCACCAATGAATATACTAATAAGAAGACAAAAGGAAGTGGTGAAAAAAGAACAAGTCTTCTTAGTCCGAGTCTGGAGGTGGAGGAGACAAAGAAGGTGGAGCTACAACATCGTCTTTCCAGCAGCTTTTGCGGATAGCGCAGAGGTACTTGAATATCTTGTTAATAGACTTCTTCATCTTCTTCTGCTCCTACTTCATGTAAGCTAAATCTCTTTCCATGGCTCCAAGGCAGTCATGAGATGAACTAGATGAAGCAGGCCTAAGAGGAGAGCTATGTCTTGAAGATGAAGCACGAGGAGCTGGAGGAGGAGGGACATCAGTCTCTTGAGTCAATGGAACATCTTCAGTAATGGGACCATGATTGTTGGGGAGGAGATTCTTTTGATTCAAGTTGACCAAGGAGAAAGGAGCTTTGAACAAGGGTCTTTCACCTTAAGGTTTGGGGATAGCAAAGGAAATAGCCAACTGGGTCATCAAGAAACCAAATGGAATAGCATTCTTTTGACCAATAGAGTCGTGAAATCTGATAATGGTTTGACAGCTGATGGAGCGAAGACAAATAGGAACTCTAGATACAACTTTGGACAAGATGCTCACTATATATATATATATGCTGTGAGTATAGTTCAATGTCCCATCCTCGGATATACATTGTATGAAAAGATATTGTGAATGATCCCGTAAATAGGAAAAAGAGAAAATAAGGTGAGGTGGTGTTTCCTAGAGTCCCATTGAGAATTAAAACCACACAGATCAAATGTAGCTCTTCCCTTCTCTTCTTCAGATAGAGAGTCATAAAAAAGGGTGATACCATTTAGAGAACATGGGATACCCATGATGGATCCTATTCTTGCGGGAGTAATCACTTCATCTCTATCAGTAAAGGAAATGGTAAAGGAGCAAGAGTTTTCACCAACATTGGTGCTAGAGATTGATGCAAACATATTCTTAACAAGTGAAGGATATGCATTATTTCCCCAAAAGAGAATGCCTTCCCATCCAACCCTACCTACTACTCCTCTTAGATTGAAGTTTTTGATTTGGTCCACTAGAGTCCTCCTTTTTACAATAATTGGTCTGCCTTGTTGACTCTCAAGCATTTTCTTGTTTGTTTTTAACTCGATGGACGGGTGAGGAGGAGAAGAAGAGGGAGAATCTTGAGGGCTCCTCACAGACGGTCTACTAGAGGAGGCAAAGGAGGTTCTTCCCCTCTTCGATGGACGAGGAATAGAAAAGATAGAGGTGGGATAGAAAAGAGCAACCTACAAGAAAGAGCATCCAAATACATTTTGTAGGGGGGAAATTCAAAAGACCATGGGCCGAGTTTGGGTCAGCTCTGACCGGATCCGCCAACCCAAACCAGAGGAGAACATGGGTGAGTTTGAGTCTGGGACAGCTAGCGAAAACGGAAGGATTAAAAGCCCATTGATGCCCACGATCCCACAACGCAGCCATTACCCAGCCACCACTAGGTGAGGGGCAGAAACGTGCACTGCGAAGGAGGGGGGGGGGGGGGGAATTCGCATAAGAGGAGGAGAGGATTTGAGGACGAGGTATGAGAAAAAAGAAGCCCAATCAAAACCCTGATTCTTAGTCCAACACGCATCACTGACTTAATCATTGAAGAAACTTCAGCCGGACGATCCGATTGAAATATCACTGTTGTTATCTCTTAAATAGGAGATCCATTTAGAGGAGGAGGCACAGGAGAAGAACGTAAGCATATGCCTTGTCTGCAGGTTGGACCAACCTGCCCTCTCGCAAATTTAGACTTTACAGTTGGCGCCGTCTGTGGGAAATCGATGTAAAAGACCCACGAAGACTTCTTCTAGTTGAAGAAAATGTCGAAGCAAGAGAAAAATCCAAATTTGCTTTGGGTGGAGGAAATCCGACATAAAGATCGACGCAAGCAAACAGGCAAAAGTCCTGTGATCACCAACTATCATGAAGCTGACTTTAGTTATGTCCCATGTATAGAAAGCAATGGAACAACCCCCTCTGCAAAATGCTTGGGACTAGTCCGGTCAAAAGTTCACCGCACATACCCAAGTCCTGTGATGGTTTCACCTTCCAAGACCTAGGCGCAGGATAGAGCGCACCGTGGAAAGACCCACGACTCCACTAAATGTGCCCATCACGGGATACCTACTCCTTGGTCGAATTAGCCTGAAGAAATGTTGTGTGAGATTTGGCGGAGGGAGTCAAGCGGCAACAAGAGAAAATCGATGGCTTGTTGTCAGAGTTGGAAGTGACCAAAAGAGGACTAAAGGATCCCCAGACCCGAAGGGACCCTCGTGAAGCGCCAAGGGCAAAGCGTAGGAGGCGCACACCAAAACGAGGGCTTAGGAGTCACCAGACAGAACCGAGAGCTTGGCAAATCCGAACAAGGGCAAAAGCCGCCAATGAAGGCAGTAGGACTTTGAGCTCTCAACCTCGGAGGAGGGGAGGGGATAGTGAAATTCGAGCTTAATGCGCGAGGGATGTGAAGTCCCAAGGAGACCCTAGGGGGAAGAAGGCGCCAGCACGAGCATTCGTTGAAGAGGACATGCAAGCCCTTATAAAGAGAGCACTAACCGATCGGAAGCTCCCACCTGAGGATCCAACCAAGGCAAGGTGCTTGAGGAACGCCCAAAACTTCGAATCTCCCTTCTCAGAGAAAATTGAGAAGGCGGACCCACCTCGGAGTTTTTCTATTCCCATGCTGAGGGTCTATGATGGAGCTTCGGATCCTTTCTTTCATGTCCAGCACTTCCAACACTCCATGGCACTATGGATAGGGAATGAACCCCTAAGAGCCAATTTGGTAACTCTACTAATATAGTTAAATAAAGTAAAGTTGATTTTGAAGAAAGAATAAAATATAAGTGAGTTATAATGGTATTTTGTTTTTAGTTGTTTGTTATAGAATATTTTTGACTTTTTGTATAGAAAAGTGGATTTTTTTTTTTTTGTATTTTAGTGGATAAAGATCGTTGCTTTTTGACTTTTTTTATGAAAAAGATGAGGGGGGTTTTGAATAAAGTGCAATTGATGTGACATCTTGACTGGAAAATAGAGGCTTTACTTGACTTTGATTGTATTAGTAAAGTGTCAAACGAGCCCTAATGTGTAAAGTTTTCCCCTCTAGCTTGGGAGACTTGGCCTTGAAGTGGTTCTCTTGCCTGAAGCCAAGGTCGATCTGCAGCTTTCGGGAGCTAGCTGCATCATTTGTGACGCGTTTTGTAACAAATTCCAAGCAGCCCAAGGACATCGGGGAACTACTGTCCCTTAGGAAACAAAGCTTGGAGAGCCTTAAGGAATTCAGCACACGTTACTGATGTCTCTTCAATGATGTTGAAAGCAGTAACGAGTCGGTGGCAGTGGCGACCTTTAAGCTTGAATTACCAAGGGAAAGCCAGCTTCGCCAGTCTCTGACAAAACATTCCCCTATTACGCAAGGAGAATTAATGGAGCGGATTAAGGAGTTTATAAAGTTGGAAGAAGATACGGGAGTGAATGAGCCTAGGTGGACCCGCCCGACATAAGATGTATCCAGAAGAAAAATGAAAAGGGAAATGGGGGAAGGGTCAGATAGGAGAGTGGGTCGTGCCGAACCCACGAAAGCAACCTATGAAGAGGTACTGACAATCTTCAAAGATCCAATTTATAAAATCCTGACCCAAATTAAAGATAAACCATACTTCAAAAGTCCTTCCAAGATGGTGAGCGATCCCGGGCGTCAAAACCCGAACTTATGGTGTTCTTACCACCAGGAAAACAGCCATCTAACAGAGAACTGTCAGATGTTAAAACAACACCTGGAAGACTTGGTAAAGGAGGGTCACCTAAAGGAGTATGTGGGAGACGAGCGGGCTAGGAAAGGCCCGGATCGAAACGAGGAGAAAACTTCTGCGAAGACAAAGCCCTAGTCGGTGTGATCGATGTGGTACACGGAGCGATAAACCCGTCCAAAGTAGCAGCGCAATCTGTCAAAATCCAGCGAAAAATGGCGACACATTTGAAGGAAGTATATCAGATGGGTACCGAGTCAACCTTCGTCAATAAAACGAGAGAAGTCAAAGGAGAGATCTCGTTCTTGGACGAAGACCTACGGGATGTGGTCTAACCTCATAATGATGCCTTGGTGCTGACCCTACGAGTATAGGAATACAACGTAAGGAGAATGCTAATAGATCCGTGGAACGCGTCGGAAATTATGTATACTGAGTTGCTCGAGAAGCTCGGCTTGAAGCAGTCAGACTTGAGGCCTACCTCGATACCCCTGTTCGGGTTCAGTGGGTAGGCGGTGCATCCGAGGGGCCTCGTTACAGTGCAGGTCGGGGTTGGTCCCATACGTCTAGATGTGGAGTTCTTAGTAGTGGATGTACCATCCCCATACAACGCGATCATTGGTCGAACTTGGATTCATCGCATAAAAGCAGTACCATCATTGTACCACCAAAAGATTTGCTTTCCGACGCCAAGGGAAATTATGAAAATCAGAGGGGACCAAATAGCTTCAAGGAGCTGCTTGGTCATGGCGATAAAAAAAAAAGCGAAGAATGAAAGCTTGGAAGGTATGTGCTCGGATACCAATCATAAATAGCAACTACAGTTGGATCGGTTCCAGGCAGCCAACTTAATTGAAGAAGTCGTGGAAGATTTGAAAAGGGTCTCGGTGGGTGGAATGGATCCGGATCGATATTGGATGATCGGGTCGTCCATGTCCGAAGACGAGCAAATTAGCCTTGTTCGACTTCTCGATCAAAATTCGAATATTTTTGCTTAGGCTCTACATGAGATGCCCGGGGTGGACCCATATGTTATCAGCCACAAGCTATGCTTGGACCTTAAAGCAAGGCCCGTGATGCAAAAGTAGAGGAAGTTCGCCCCAGAGCGCCAAGTAGCAGTGAGTGTGGAAGTTGATAAATTTCTAGAGATTGACGCAATACAAGAAGTACACTACCCTGAATGGCTGTCAAACACGGTGGTCGTCCCAAAAAAGGATAAAAAGTGGAGGGTATGCGTTGATTTCACCGACCTGAGCAAGACTTGCCCCAAGGATAGTTTTTCACTCCCAAAAATTAATCAACTTGTGGACTCCACAGCGGGACATGAACGGATGAGCTTTCTGGATGCTTACCGAGGGTACCACCAAATCGCAATGGAGGAAGCTGATCAAGAAAAAACTGCATTCATAACACTAAAGGGGACCTTTTGCTACAAAAGGATGCCCTTCGGACTTAAGAATGTGGGGGCAACATTCCGGCGGCTAGTGACGAAAATATTCAAAGACTTAATCGGAAGAACGGTGGAAGCCTACGTCGATGATACGGTGGTGAAGAGCAGAAAGAAAATTCGCCATGAGAAAGACTTAGAGTCAGTTTTCGGCATCTTACAGAGGTACAAGTTAAGACTGAATGCCTTGAAATGCTCATTCGGTGTCAGCTCAGGAAAATTCCTGGGATACAATGTGACCCAAAAAAGGGATAGAAGCAAATCCCGACCAAATTCTAGCGGAGCAAAGGGTGGAGCGGCCTAGTTTGAGGAAAGAAGTGTAAAAGCTCACAGGTATGCTTGCCGCCCTAAATCGCTTTATGGCAAGGAATTCGAACAAGTGCCGACCCATGTTCCTTGCCCTGAAAAAGAGGGCAGAGAAAATATGGGACGAAGCACTCGTGCAGACCAAGCAATATTTGAGTTGTCAATCCCTCATGTGCGTTCCACGCCTCTGCCACTTCAAGGAGCTTTTATCACTTCAAGAAGAGAGCAATGAAGTCAGGTAAGCTCCTACACATTCTTATATTACTTTCTTTTATTTTATTGTATTGTTTGGATTAGACCCAAGTAGATCCACGAGGATTGAGGGTTATTATGCTTATCGGAAGAAGAAAAAATCGATTATCAGACACTTCTGCTGCTTCTCCTTTAATTGCAGTTTTGAATTAGGAATGTTGGTATTTTATTATATTGACGAGACACCAAATCGAACCATTTCTTTTTTCAAATTTTCCTCGTCTTTTAGAATTTTCATTTTACTTTTATTGGTGCTTCTATGCAATGCTTTTTACTAAAAAAAATAAAAAATATAAAATAAAAAATAAAAAAAAATTCTGCAGTGCTGGGAAAAAAACATTTTCCACGAAAGTGCCCAAAAGGAGTCATCACCAAGAGATCAGCAATCCAACTTCCGCTTCTGCCGACAAGAAAATTAAAGCAAAACAAAAATAAAAAAAAAAAAAAAAAAAACCTTAGTGCGCCGTATGGATCACATTGTGTATGTCTTTTCTATCTTTATTTTTGAAGACTTGCCTCTCATTTCTTTTGTTTTCTTCCTTTCCTTAAAAACGACTATATGCGTCGAGACAGAAAGTGTCATGCAGCCACCCATAAAATGGCTCGAAAGTTAACTGTAATAGATTCCAAACAAGATGGAGTGTGTCCTACTAAAAATAAAAAAACAAAAAAACATGGAGTGTCTGACAGTTACCTGAGATTTTGCCTTCGGCAGAGTTGCCACATACATATAAGAATATGGGAATTTAAAAAAAAAAAAAACAAAAAAAAAAAAAACTATTATATTTCATGAATTCTCGGATCCATTTCTTTTTACACCGACCTATATGAGACTAAAATGCTGCATTCAAATAAGCAATGTCTATTCTAAAACCATTAAATTTAGGATCCACATATCAAACGTTTGAAATGATCTTATGCATTTGAAATTTTGCACATGCGGATCACATGAAAATCCTTCAATTTCTTATCTTCCATAAATTAAGGTGGCCCTGGCCCCTCAAGACCTACACAAATTGCATAGATGAGCATGTGACTCCCCTTGAATTTATCTTGGTCCCACTGTGCCAGCACACCGATTTGAAGGAGAGCAACGCACAGCAGAAAATCCACCCTTGAATTTCTGTGGGTCCCACTGCGACAGTGACACTGATTTGAAGGAGAGCAAAGGACAAGAAAATCTATATATATATATATAGGGAACGCTTTACAGCTCCGGCAAGTTTTAAAAGCAAAACGCCCCTTCTGTTAGCGAATGAAATTGAAATGGCTCCATCTTACGTGCAGTTGCGTATCCAAATCTTCTATTGCACATAATTATTTTCTCTCTCATTTCTCCACCCAAGCCTTCTTTCTCTCTCATCTTTCCCTATTCCTTTCTTCTCTCTCCACCAAAGTCCTCCTCTTTCTTGTCTTTCCTCTGCCTTTCATGTCAAACTTCCCCTCCTCTTTCCATCTAAGCAGAAATCCACTCTCTCGCAACAAAAAACCACTCTCTCACCCTCTCTCTCTCTCTCCAGTTCTCCCCACCCCTTTGTCAGTGGCGGATCTAAGATTTTTATTTGAGGGGGGCATATGATGATCAATTGAAGATTTTAGACATTATTTTGTTGTTATATATTCACATTATTGATGGCAAAAGTGAAAATGCATAGCATTTAAATAAATGCAAAGTATTTAAATATATTAAGCTACTAACATTCTCTATCAAAAGTCATATCACAATTCTAAAAGAAATTTTTTACAGTTGCCCTCTACAGTTGTTCTTGTTTTGAAAGCCATGACATCATGAAAGAAAATAGCACATATAACAAAACTATAAAAATAACCACTACTGTTACGACTATAGAACTACAAGCAAACATTGGAACAAAAAGAATATAAAATAAAAGGAGTGGAACCGGTCGATCCCATTCCCTGGTCATGATTGGACGGTGAAGCTTGGCAAAATTGATGAATAAGTATGCAATTAGAGCTTTTGAATCAAAATAACATGTCCCAATTTGGTCCCTTTATATCCGTGTTCATCTCTAATAATTTCACTTTTTTATAGTTCAACTTGTAGTTACCAGGAGAGCATTAAAGTTGAACTGATAGTGCCTATACGGCTAATGGAGGTTTCCACATACATTGATGTGCTTAACTTTTCTAATGCCTACTTGCTTTGTTTCTTATGCCTATTATTGTGCTTGGATTATCATATAATTTCCACATGTTGGATACTTTTGTGTAAAAGCCATAATCAGTACGTTTTATTTCATATTCAAATATAGAGAATACTGTTTTGAGGGAAAACAATAAACTATGTATTCCAGTTCTAGATTTTTGTACTCCGCAAATTGAAAGCAGATCAGTAGCCATTCCCTATGCAAAAACATTGAGTCGATGTGATGAAAACCATTTACGTAATTGAATTCCCATTAGCAATTGATTTAGGAAACTCTAACATCCATCAGTTGAGAGTACACTTTAGGAATTCTCAAGCTTATAGTTGTTGTAATTGAGAATGTGAAGTAGAACCCCTGAAAAAATATGAAAATTTGGTTCACATTATTGGATTTTAGCTTTCTTTTCAGGAATAAATGTTGATATTTTCTGCTTTCCACGCGTACACATTTGATTTTACTCAATCGAGAAAGGGCAACTTCTTTGTTTGGATTTGATTTGCCACACAATTAGATGGGCTACACCTAATAGGGAAAACGAGATGGTCAATGCTGCGCTGCACAATTGATGACGAAAATTAGACTTTTGGATTATCCATATTTTTTTGCATCTCTCTTATCCATTATATTATATGGTTTAGAAAACCATGTGTCTCACTCATATGTACAGCTATTCGTTGCAAAAGAATATAATTTGATTAGACAACAGAAAGCTCAACCATCTAATCAAACATCAAAGCAAGCAAAGAAATTCATTCAAAGAGGAACAAGATCCAAATTTTGAAAAATGCACAACAAATATTCCAGTGAAGAAACCCAAGAAAGACGTGTGTTATGTGTAAGGTCATGTTTGCAAGTACCGCTCTTTGGTTCCAGATGCTCGGCTGATTGAGAGTCTGAGATGGCTTCGAACCACACATCCCTTCTATGCTATGCCAGACTACCGAAGCGTCGGAGCTCGAAGGGGAGGGTTGGGATTGCAAGAGCCCTGAGAGAGGATTTGGGGTTTGAGGAAGAGGAAGGGGAAGGATTTCGAAAGGGATAAAAGGGGTAGGGCCCAGGGACACGCGTGTTAGGTCGACGGGGGCATGGGCCAGCGGCCCATTGAAACTCTGTGCATTTTTCAAACCCCAACAGGTCCACTGCCCCCAATGCCCTTAACGTGGGGTCCGCCCCTGACCATTGTGGCATCAAAACATCCATGTAAATGCTATCAATTCTAACTAATTAACTTCCTGTACACTTTAAATTACTAAAGGACTGGAGGAAAAAGACAAAAACAATGCTATGTAAGTTTTGGCCATGTATGGGCAGACCATTGATCCCTTTGCGTAGCATTCAAACATCTCACATTCAGCCTAACATAGTTTGCATGTTCAACAAGCTACTGACATTCAACGATTATCACATAAAGCCCGGCACTATGTATAAAGCTTCTTTTTCTTCATTGTTTATAATTATCCACATGTTGGAACAAATTTTAGGCAATGAGATTTAAAAGAAACGCTACCATTGTTTTATAAATGGAGAAACAATGTTCACTGTTTTAGGCCACACAAGATTCATGCAGCATAAATAATGAAGAAGAATGCTTGCAAGAAAGAAATTATGTCATTGTTTGGCTTCCTGGAAGAGAGAAGGGTTGGGAAGAAGAAGAAATATTACGCCGGGACTTTGGAAGAAGGCATGAAGAGTAACTTTGGATGTGGAATGTTGCATTTATTTTACGGCTCATGGTTTAGAAGCCATTTACTACCTAGTGGTACTTAATTGGACAACCGGAAAAAGGGCAAAATTCATCTCTCTTTCTCTCTCTCTCTCTCTCTCTCTCACAAGCGGTGAGGGCACTCACATTTAGATTGTTGGCATTGGATATAGATTTGGGGACTCCACCCTTACTCACACAGGAGCATCTCCCATATATATATTTATATATATATATGGGTTATGCAAGTGTTTCCTTCCCTCACCATATAGTGAGAGACAAACTTAATGGGGCCCATGTAGGTACCCATTGATCATGTGACTTAGGGTGGGGATGGAAAGAGACATCTTGGATGGGCCCATATACCAAGTTTGTGGCTAATCCATGACTCTAACCCCTTCATCCATGGCCCACAATTTTAACTACTTTAAATTAAAGAAACAAATTTGACCTTTGATCCAACACTCCAATGCATTTGGATATGTGAAAACTTGATGGATCTAGTGTACTTAAGGAGGCCCCATGTATGTTGTCCCTCACCATAATATGGTGAGGGATGGATGCGCAATAATATTTCCATATATATATATAGACACACACACACACACACTCACACAACTATCCCTCACCATATTACGGTTAAGCCAGCATAGTGGGGCCGATTTTATAGTCTATCTAAACTATCCACACACATGGGACCTCCTAAATTACATTGGATCCATCGAGTTTTCACTAATCTGAATGGACTAAAGTATTGTTGGATGGTGGGTCAATTTGTTTCTTTAATATAGAGTCGTTAAGTTTTTTGGCCAATGATGAAAGGGTTAGAGGCATGAGATTCACCGTAAACTTGATACATGGGTCTACCCAAGATGTCTCTTTCCACACACCCCCCCTTCCTCCCCCCCGAATCCCGTGATCGGTGTGGCCTTACACGGCATACTAATTTTTTAGTGAGAGATGGATGCACATGAATGTCTCTCTCAGATTTAGTTCATTCGCATTGGTGCCAAAACCTGGGGAATGTGACTATCAAGGGGGTCCCTATCCATTGCAAGGTCTAGCTTAGGTGATACATGGGCTCTACCCATAGTTCTCATGGTTTGAGCTGTGAGAACTGGTCTGACCTGATTATTTAATTTGCCCACATATATATAATATGTGATCCTATAAGCTCATGTGCACCTCACTGTGGGGCCCAACTACGGATGGGACCGGAGGGAACTTGAAGTTTTGGGAGAGTCCTATCGGTGTATGGTCACAGGGCTTCACATGATCATTGTAACACCTTCATCAATGGCCCACAATTTTTCACTGTTTAAAATAGCTACATAGTCAATCCAACAATTTAGTCTATTCGAATGGGTGCAAACTCAAGGTTCAAAGACTACTAGGGGCATTCCTATGTGTGGTACATTCAAAAGGGAAATTAAGTGGGCCCCGCTATGAGATGCACATAAGTGTGCATGTAAAAAAGGTGTACGCAATCACCATATAGTCACCATTCCTATGGATTTGCATGGATCCACATGGATTGGACCATTAGATTAAGGGTTGAATTTTCTGTTTTATATAAAGTCATTAAACTTATATATGGACTATGGATGTATGGGTTAGAGGTATTCAGTAGAAGGCTTATCTAGTGCTCAGGTTGTGCATGGAAGCGTCCATGAACACCTCCCAATGGGGCCCACGTGAGGTCCCACTTGGGGATATGGGATTGGGGGGATCTTTTAATCTGGTTGCAGACCACTTGTGTACAAAATATAGGCCCAATCTGATCATCCTAACCCCTTCATCAACGGGCCACATGGTTCATCCCTTAAAAAATTCACCTATCAATTAGCAGTGCAGTCAATTCGGATGGGTGTAAGAAAAGGAATCATTGTAATTCAAGGGTTTCCATGTGTGTTGTCCATTTATATGGTCGTCAAGTGGGGGCCCCACTACCAAAAAGAGGCGTGCATTGGATTATATATATAGAGAGAGAGTAATGGTCTCCCTCGCTACTGCGGTGGAATGAGTATGTGCGCTCGACCGTCCTATTGGACAACAACCGTTTCAACTTGAATTAAAAGGGTTGGCCCTAGGATAGCAATTACTCTCTTCAAAATATGCCCCATATCTCTCTCTCTCTCTCTCTTTCTCTCTCCCCTTCGAGTCACAGCGCCACCTTTTCCTCTCCTTCACTACTAGTTGGGCTTCTTCTTCTCTTTCCTTACCATCTCTCTTTTTCTCATTCCATCGCTCTCTCTCCTTAATCTCTCAGCCCAATCTGTCGTTTCTCTCTCTTTCTCTACTAAGCCCAAATAAATCTCCTTTTAGTCTCTCTTTCTATCTCCTCTCCTATTATGTACTCTTCTTTTTCAATAAACACAAACTTCCATTTTCTGTCTTCTCTCTTCATCGTTTTCTCCTTCTATCTCTCCATCCACTCTTCATCTCTTACCTCATTCTCTCCCCCTCTCTCTCTCTCCGCTATAAAGAGTCTTCTATATAGACTCAATGACCTCTCTCAAACTTGGGAGGGAAAGAGAGAGGTATAGGGAGGAAGACGGTGACAAGGGGACGATAGAGAGATGAGAAAGAGGAGATTGCCATTGGATTTCATTTCAATCTGATTTTTTGAGCTCCTTAACTTTTGTGGATTTCATTTTTGCAATCCTGTACCTAAATGTTCTATTTTCTTCAATTAATTGAGTGTTGTGTAATATTAACACTTTTCAAAATGTGTTATTTTCTTGGATTAACTGAGTGTTGTGTAATATAAACACTTTTCAAAATAGCCACACTACTTTTATCCTCCACAATGTGTAATAATGACTTTCCAAATAACCACACATTCCTTTTGTCCTCTCTTTTGTTGAGTGGTAATTGTCGATTTGGAGTTATTTGTTGCAAACTAATTTTTTTTTGCTTTTCTAATATTGAGTGCAATGAACACATACCTTATCTAAATTCTATCTTTGGTGGTTGAGTGATGGTTTGTATTTTATCACTATTTGACAACAGAGACATGTAACTTGCACAGAGAGTAGATGAAGCTTTGGGATTCATGGTAGCATCTGGACTCACTAGTGAACACTGCATTATCAGTTTTATTCGGTTGCTCACACAAGGTGGTCGACAAGTGGTTATGGATTTTGCAATAGATGTTGAGAGGGAGAGAAAAATTGTTGAAGCAGAAAATAGATGACAAAAAGAAAGAATAAATAAAATTTTAAAGAAATGAAAGTCAAAATAGAAAGGAGGATCGGAAATGCGGAGATAAAGAAAGGAGGGACAGCTGAGATTTATTTTGAGAGAGAGAGAGAGAGAGAATGGGTTTTAGGTTTTATGAGTCTTTGCTAATGGGTGATGGACAAAATCGGGGTTTATATTGTATGAGCTTTCTATAATTTGAAGGACAAAAGGATGAAAAATCCTCAAAAAATCAAATGTTCACAGTGGGCGCTCGAGTGAATGCTAAACCCCCGCATGAGCAATCCCACACAGAATGTCAAGAGCTCAAGCTCAACCTTTTTGCGCTCGACCCTGTTATGCGAGGAGAAATTCTTCTGGAGATTCTATCCAGGTTTTCTAGAGACAAAACCTCATCCACTTGAGCAGGCTCCATCTTCTGTTCAAGCAAACCCTGCACGAATTTAGAAAACTGATCTGGAAACCACTTCCTATTTTCTCTTAAGATACTAAATTGAGTCCGACTTGCTCTACAAGACTTGAGGCACGAATCCTTGCTTGTATAAAGAATTTCTCTTTGATCAATTCTAAACCACTTCTCTCCCATCCAAAACCCTAGAGAAGATTATTGAGAGATCCATCATCGTCCAAAGCCCAATTTCTGCAGTGCTGAAGATCAAGCTTTGGAGTTCTCATCCATCTACTCTCCCGCTGTAGATCCACCTTGAAGACCTGTTCAAGTAGTTCCTATCAAGCACGGAAAAGGTTCATGATGAGGCATCGGCAAATCAAGCAGTCCTTAGGTCGAGTTTTTTATAGCTTTCTTGATTATAGTGCTTGGTTGTCTGTTGACCTAGACAATAAGGCCCGTAGTTGCTTTCCGTGTAGGGTTTTCCACGTATAAGCCTTGTGTTTCTTTCTCTTTGTGGTTGAATGATGTTAATTAGACTAAGGTTGATCATCTAGTTTAATCACTAGAATTGAAATCTAATTAGAAAAATTGATTAAAGGTACTATAGCCTGTTTTAAGGCATACTTTTAATTGGTGTCAGAGAAGGTTGCACTAGGCTATTGTATGATCTACAAATCAATGCTCTCTGGTGGATTTCAATAGAGAAGAAACTTCTACTACCAAGCCCCCACTTCTAGAAGGATCCAATTATTCTTACTAGAAAGCAATGATGATTGCATTCCTTTGGGCTATTGATGATCGGGTTTGGGATATCGTTCATAATGGGAAATTGACACCACCATGGTTATAGATGGGCAGACTATATCAAAACCCAAAGCCCAATGGACCCACATTGGAAAGACCAAGTCTAACTGAAATAATAAGGCCATCAATGCAATATACAATGAGATTAACCGCGCTGAATTTTATAGGATTTATGCGTGCCCTAATGCCAATGCAGCATGGGATTTGCTAAGGACTATCCATGAGGGAACTAATAAGGTCAAACAAATGAAACTTCAAAATTTGACCACCGCCTTTGAGATGATTCAAATGAAAGATTTTGATACTATTGATGAATTCAATACCAAGCTGAGTAAAATTGTGAATTCGAACTCCAAAATTTGACCACTGCCTTAAAGACGTTTCATTCCCCATGTATATACTCTGTTCCCCTGGTTTCATTGTAACACCCCAAAATCTGGACGCCTCGAATCTCGAGACGTTATGAGAAAGTACCCAAGAGAATCGGAAAATCCAAACAATTTGACTTCACTTTAAGGGATTACAAGGTAATTTCCAAAGTTAAACTAAGTGCAATCTTAAACCAACGTGGCTATATACAAAATAAAGAAGGAAAATAACAACTCTAAGTGATAGACATCTCTCGATGCACCAACTGCATTACTCTCCGAACCCTGCAGCAACGGATCGATCACCAAGGAAAAAAGAATGGTGCCTGAAAGCACCAAGAATTGGGTCAGTCTTGATGAGTCAGGCAAATAAGCATGCTTAGATGGGAATATACATTATAATAACACATAGGGAAGGAGGCCATACCTGATCCCAGTTGTACCTGCACGATTAGTACATCGATAATAAAGATAGAACATCAGAGTGCAACACTAACTATGTCGAGTGTAGTGTAGGAACGATAATAGAGATAGGAATTTAACAGATATTTGATACAACATATCGGGTGAATAAGAGAAGTCATCATCATCATTATATCATCTAAGTCATACGAGCACATAAGTGTCACCAGCAATAGAGATAACCTAAGGAAGTAGTCCCATCATGTCCATGTCCATGTCCATCGTATCTTGATCCAACCGTATCAATGTCAGCAGTTAGAGGCACCAAGCAACATCATCCATAATACATAATAATCATATATCTCATATACATCCGTAAGAGCATATAAAGGTATGTCCACAATTGAAGTACAAAGGACGTGGGGGGGGGGGGGTGTTGTGTTCGGAGCTAGCCCATCGTTGTCATCCTAACAACTGTCAATGGACATCAACCATGGGGGTCGTGACCACCCATCGTTGTCACCTCATCGAATAGGAGCGTACACTTGAGTACACCTCAACCATCAATGTCCATATCCATATCCATAACCATAGCAAAGTCCCAGTCATTGGTCTTACGCACTATCTCAACATTTGTATCCAACCACAACGTACCCAATCGAAGTGCTAGTGGTTTCGATACCCTGAAGGTACCTACTGTACTCAACGACAACTCAATAAAAAGTATATATGCCAATACCGGAGTCTGCTGGTCGTCCAACCATACATCCACAATCCTACAGTTGACTAAGTGGAGCATCCGAACCGGATCACCTTACTGTCCTTAATATGAGACGATATTAGTCAAGGGTATGAGTCATGGAGTTCGGATATAGTTAATCCACCTTCGTGATTCTCAATAGTTAATAATGCTTACCCTTGTATACTCTGTTTCTCTATACGCTTAATTAATATTATCCCGCTATTCAGTTCGTCCTTCAATATCTACCATTGAGTTCCTAATATTGTAGGTCAAGACTTCAAGTGTAATGCCTTGACTTATCATCCAATGCGGACTGTGATTATGGATCAGAGTCGAAGTGCAATACCCTGATTTTTTATACTCTCCAAGGTCTTGATCCACGATTCGGACCTACTAGCTAGCCTTACTGTCCGTTCAAAGTAATATAGGCATCGAGTGCCTCAATCCATCATAATTGCTGCCCCTCTCTTTAGGTCCAGGGTCCCACTTCACCTAAGACAGTGATCAGTCATGGATGCTTATTAAGTATCATTGGTGCTCCTGCAGGTGTCTAGCATCAAAGGACATCCATTACCATTGAATTGGATTCCATTTTACAACACAAGACCCTACTTAGGTGGCTACATGGGTCGAGGTTAAGTTCGGCCCTTGACTTGTGTCTAGCCTATCCCAAATAGTCAAAGTGGAAGATCAACTGGGCCCACACATGATAGAACTATAAGAGAAATAGAATCTGGAAGTGGCTGTCTATAGGGGACCAGGTCGACATCATGGACAAGTTGTTGGATTTTGAAGAGAGTTTGTTGTTTGAAGCTTGGCATTGTGTGTTGGAATCATTGTCAACACATTGTCACACGGGCACAGCAAATGATGCATCAGCTCGGCACAGCACATGATGCCTCAGCTCGGCACAGTACATAATGCCTCAGCTCGGCACTGAATGCATTGGCACAGTTACGGTAACAAGTCACTGAGATCGGTAACTCAGCTCGGCACAGCACAGAATGCCTCTGCTCGGCACAGAATGCCTTAGCGCAGTTACGGTAACAAAAATAAAAGAGATTGGTAAATGCATGGAACTCGGACTGCTCAGACATAATAGCTCAGTTCGAAGAAGTGCAGAGTTCAAAGAAGAATCAAGTGTTGAACTCGGTAAAGCACTGATCCCAGCCATGAAGCTCAGTTCGGTAAAAGTGTCAAGCGTCAAGTCTGTTTAAAGCATCAAGAGTTGAGCCCGGTAAAAACATGAAGCTCGGTTCATTCACTGAGCTCGGTCAAGTGCAGAAATCGTTGGAGCACTGGCGAAGCATTGAACTTGGTCAGTTCGGCAAAGCATTGAAGTTGGTAAATTGTAGTGCATGGTTAAGCACTAAGCAGATCGGTAAAGTCTGTCAAGCACTGAGCATCCCGGTAAAGCGCAAAGATAGCTCAAGCACTGAGCAGCCCGGTAAAGCGCAAAGATAGCTCAAGCACTGAGAAGCTCGGTAAAGCGCAAAGGTCGCTCAAGCACTAAAAAGCTCGGTAAAGCGCAAAGCTCGTTCAAGCTCTGAGGTCAGTCAAGCGCAGAGCTCAAAACAGAAAGTCACACGAGAGGAAACAGAGAGTCACTTCTAATTCTTGAAGATGTGTACAAAACAGAAAGTCACACGAGAGGAAACGGGGAGTCACTTCTAATTCTTGAAGAAGTGTACAAAACAGAAAGTTGCAAGAAAAGGAACAGGGAATCCTTTCTAATCCTTACAGGAGTTTCCAAAACATCTCTCTGTCCTTTGCAATCTCGAATTAGGGATGGCAGATCCTATATAAAGGCATGCTAGGGATCGTTTGAAACACATAGATACAAGAATACACACAGAAACAGAAAGAAGATTTGTGAGTGTGTGTGAGCTTGCAAGGAGTTACTGCTGTGATTTCATTACAGCAAGTAAAGAAGAAACTCTGGCATCAAGAAGATGGTTCTTCATTAGTAGTTTCTTTAGATAAGTGTCTCTCAATTCATATTTACTAAAGAGTCTGATTGTATGGGATTGAGAGTGAGAGATTAATTTCTGTAAAGGGTTTTTCTCTAAACATTGTAAAATATCAAGTGGGTGCTTGATATTGGGGTTTGGTGATCCTGTCTATTGGTGCTGACGAAATTGTAAAGGGCGTTGTTGCTTCCTAGATAGTGGGTGCTATCTGAAACAGGGGTGGGTGCTCCTTGAAGTTGAAGCTTCATAAATTAATCAAGTAAGACTAGCCACGGATTAGTGTCCGAGTAGTCGTTGCACCGTAGATGTAACCTATGGGTGAACCACGTTAAAACCTTGTGTTCATGTGGTTGCTTGATTATTGCTTTGATTATTTGGACTTACTAGTATTCAAGAAAAAAATATTGGGACATCACTGATTCACCCCCTCTCTCAGTGATCGTGTGATTCTAACAATTGGTATCAGAGCGAGGTTCCTTAAGCAAGCATTAACACGCTGAGGGTGATCTCTAAACGAATCACATGGGGTCCAATACTGGGAACACAAAAGCACCACTATTTGATGGTACTAACTACTCCTTCTGGAAGCTAAGGATGCAGGCTTACATTAAGTCACTTGGCTATGATGTTTGGGAGGCTGTAAAGGTTGGCTACAACGCTTCTGTCATACCCACTGATGCTGCAACAAAGAAGCTAGCAGACAACGACTCCAAGGCGCAGAATGCTCTCTATAGCGGTCTTGTAGACAGCTAGCTTGTCAAAGTCATGATGTGCAAAACAGCCAAAGAAATCTGGGACAAGCTGCAGAGTATACATGAGGGTGATGAGAAGATTAAAGAGGCAAAGCTTCAGACTTATCGCTCTCAGTTTGAATCTCTTCACATGATGGAAGACGAGAACGTTGACACTTACATGTTGCGAGTTAATGAAGTGAGCAATTCCATCCGTGGGATGGGAGAGGAGATCAAGGAGCCAGACATCGTTAAAAAGATACTTAGATTTCTTCGGCCTCGGTTCGACTCCAAAGTGTCCGCGATAGAAGAAGCAAAAGATCTGAATGTCTTCTCCATGGATGAGCTTCATGGATCTTTGACTGCTTATGAGATGCGCATAGGCAAGACATCCTCATCTGACAGAGAGGCATCCTTCAAGGTACAGAAAAAGGTGAAGGATGCTGATCTCGGGGATGATTCTGATGATGAGCTTGAGGCTCAATTCGTCAGAAGATTGAAGAAAGGCAGCAACGGAAAGTACAAGGGGAAGTTACCTTTCAAGTGCTTCAGTTGTGGCGGTGTTGGCCACTTTGCTGCAAAGTGTCCATTCAAGGACAATAATGAAAAAGACTCTTATGCTGATAAGAATCAGAGAAAGCAGAGGTTCAGCAAAACAGGAAAGACTAAAAGCTTCATCAGTCATCACACCAACGTTGCGTCTGAAAGTTCAGACGATGACGACCCAGCTGAGTCGAACGAAGCACTCTTCATGGTCACTGTGCAAGAGGAGGAAGAGCTGAAGCCGGAAGATGATGAGGCCAAGGTCAACCTCGCAGTAGATGATGAGGCCGAGGTCAACCTCGAGGAAGATGATGAGGCCGAGGTCAATCTCGAAGGAGAACTCATTGCGGCACTTAAGGAGTTAAGCTTGGAGCGAAAAACAAGTAAGAAAAATCTGAAACTCCTCCATGATGCTGAAAATTCTGTAATTTCCTTAAAGACTCAAAGTGCGCCAAGCGATAAATGGAACAATGAAGCTAAACAATCTACTGGAAGTTCAAAGGCCTTCCCACATCAAGTTCGGTCTAGGATATGAGACCGGAGAATCCTCCAAGGTTGCACCTCCTGAGAAAACAACAGCACCACCAAAGTTTGTGAAGCAGACAACTACACCTTCCAAAGCTGTGAAGCCCACCGTCCAGCCTAAGAAAGAAACCATACATGTGAAGTCTAACCAACCATTCAAGAAACAAAGAAAATTCAGTTTTTATGGTTTTTGTTTCAATTGTAATAGATATGGACATAAAATAGCTGAATGTAGACTTCATGTTAAACCCAGTAAGACTGCAACTAGGAACCCTTTCTCAGTCCTAAGTAGCCACAACATTGAGTGTCACAAGTGTTACAACTTTGGTCACTTGGCTAGGGACTGCAGGCTGCATATTGCTAACCGATTTCAAGTTGAGAAGAAACACAAATTGGTCAAGGTCTAGAGGGTGAAGAAAAAGGCAGAAGAATCCAAGGAATCCCTCATTGTGCAAACCGCCATCAATGCTCAAAAGAAGACAGCACCATGGATCCTTGACAATGGCTGTTCAAGTCATATGACCGGTGACAAAGACAAGTTCACAGAGCTACAACACTTTGAGGGTGGCTCTGTAAAATTCGGCAACAACGACGGCGTCAAAAACTATGGCAAAGGTGTTGTTCAGCTGAAAGAAGGCAAGATCAGTTCTGAGGAAGTGTTGTATGTATCTGGACTTAAACACAACCTGCTAAGTGTAAGTCAGATCTGTGACAAAGGTCATGAGGTAATCTTCACAAAGAGTGGGTTCGCAATCAAGAAATGTAGCAATGACAAAACACTGGCTACAGGGTCAAGAACAACAGGCAATCTCTACACTTTGTCTGATGGATTGGAAAAATCCTGTTTATTGAGCCAAATGGAGGAAAACTGGTTGTGGCACAAGCGCCTCGGGCATCTAAACTTTGACAATCTGTCAAAGATTAGCAACACAAAGGCGATAAGAGGCATGTCAATGATAAAGAAGCCTTCCAACCCTGTTTGCAATTCTTGTCAAAAGGGAAAGCAAACGAGGGTGGTATTCAAGACAAAGGAGCATCACACGAGGAAACCTCTTGAGCTTGTGCACACTGATCTTTGTGGAGCAATGCGAACTCAATGTACCAATGGAGATAAGTATTTCATGTTATGCATTGATGATTATACTAGAATGACATGGGTTTTATTTTTAAAACATAAACATCAAGCACTTGATCGGTTCAAAGTGTTCAAAGCACAGGTTGAAAACATGCTAGGGAAGAAGATCAAGACGTTAAGGTCTGATCGTGGAGGCGAATTCACATTTGAAGAATTCACCAAGTTCTGCGAGCATCATGGGATTCAAAGACAATACTCAACCCCTAGAACTCCACAGCAAAATGGAGTAGTTGAACGCAAGAACCGCACTGTGCAGGAAATGGCACGCACTATGCTGGTTGAGAGCAAACTTGCTGACAGATATTGGAAGGAAGCAGTCCATACAGCTGTATACATTCAGAATCGATGCATGATCAGGCGACATGAAGATAAAACACCATATGAGTTATGGTTTGGACGGAAGCCTTCAGTCAAGCACTTCAAGATATTTGGTAGCAAATGCGTCATTAAGCGACTTGAACAGAATCTGGGAAAATTTGAAGAAAGAGCTGATGAAGGTACATTTCTGGGTTACTCCTCCACTAGCAAGGCATACAGATGTCTTAACAAAAGGACCAGCAAAATCATAGAAAGTGCTGATGTCAGAATTGATGAACATTATGAACCCATGCATGTAACTTGTGAAGAAAATCCGTTTTATGAGGACTTGTCTGAGTTGGATGATGAAAGGACTGAACCTAATGATTCTAAGGAATCAAGGGACGGTTCAGAAGTTGCTACTCCTAAAAAGCAGAACACTTGGGTAGAACAACATCCTAAGGATCAAATAATTGGAAATCCTAAGGCTAGTGTTCAAACTAGACATAGTGTGACGAACACGTTTTCACTAGTATCTATGATCGAACCCAAGACAGTGGCTGAAGCAAGCCTTGATGAAAATTGGTTAAAGGCTATGCATGAGGAGTTAGAGCAAATAGAGAAGAACTCCACTTGGGATTTAGTCCCTAGACCTGTTGATAAGAATGTCATAGGTACTAAATGGGTCTTTAGAAATAAGCTGAATGAAGATGGACAAGTTGTGAGAAACAAAGCAAGGTTAGTTTGTAAAGGCTATGCTCAAATTGAAGGCATAGATTTTGAAGAAACCTTCGCACCAGTGGTTCGTCTGGAAGCCATATGCATGTTCCTGGTATTGGCTGCATACAAGAACTTCAAGGTATTTCAAATGGATATGAAGTCAGCCTTTTTGAATGGGCTACTTGAGGAAGAGGTTTACATTGAGCAACCAGATGGTTTTCTCTTGAGCAATAGTTCAGGCCTGGTGTGCAAGTTGAGGAAGGCTTTATATGGCCTGAAACAAGCACCGAGGGCCCGGTATGCACGGCTGGACAGTTATCTTCACAAGATTGGTTTCGGCAAAGGAATGGTTGATAGCAATCTCTATGTCAAAACAGAACAAGATAACCAACTGGTTGTCATAGTTTATGTCAATGATATAATCTTTGGTGGTAATGACGAGGAGTTGCGCAAAAATTTTTGCTGAAGAGATGAAGAATGAATTTGAAATGTCCATGCTTGGAGAGCTAAGTTTCTTCCTTGGTCTCCAAGTGCAGCAACTGAAGCATGGTATCTTCATATCTCAGTTGAAGTACATCAAGGAGATGCTGAAACGGTTCAACATGGAAGACAGCAAGCCAGTAAGCATACCTATGTCCACTAACACAAAGCTAAGCAAAGATGACAAGGCTCCATCAGTTGATCACATCACTTACCGATCAATGATAGGGAGCTTGCTCTACTTGACTGCTACAAGACCGGACATTCTACAGGAGGTATGTATGGTGGCGAGATTTCAGGCATCCCCAACAGAATAGCACCTTACAGCAGTGAAGAGGATATTTCGGTATCTCAAGGGCACTCTGGAGCTCAGCATTTGGTATCCGAAAGGTAAAACATTCACTCTAATTGCATATTCTGATGCTGACTGGGCTGGATGTGTAGATGATCACAAAAGCACAAGTGGAGGTGCATTCTATCTTGGTGAAAGATTGGTGGCTTGGCACAGCAAGAAGCAAGATTCAGTTTCACTTTCTACAGCGGAAGCAGAGTACATAGCAGCAGCAACTTGCTGTACCCAGGTCCTATGGATGCGTCAAATGCTCTCAGATCTCGGTATACAGACGATAGATCCTACGCCAATCTACTGTGACAACACAAGTGCTATACATATCTCCAAGAACCCAGTCCAACACTCCCGCACAAAGCATGTTGCAATACGCTATCACTTTCTCAAAGAAAAGGTTGCTGATGGTGAGGTCAAATTGGAATATGTTCCAACCACTGAACAAGTGGCCGATATCTTCACAAAGCCTCTACCGAAGGAAGTCTTCGAGTATCTTCGCAAGAAATTGGGAGTTACTCACTCTCCCAAGCATTAGGAGACCTTCTTGTAAAGGGGAACATGCATTTTTGCTATTCTTTTTGCTCCTAAGCACATTCCTTTGTAATTGTTGTCAAAGGGGGAGAATAAAGTGTTGCCAATTCAAGGGGAGAGCCAATTAAGGGGGAGACTGTAATTACCAAGAAGACATGCTACAGATGTTACAGAATTACCGAGAAGACATGCTACAGCATTTCAGAACAGAACAGAAACCTGTGTGCAAAATTGATTGATGGTTAACATGTTCCAAGTGTTGCCAACAATTCCAAAGGGGGAGATTGTTGGATTTTGAAGAGAGTTTGTTGTTTGAAGCTTGGCATTGTGTGTTGGAATCATTGTCAACACATTGTCACACCGGCACAGCAAATGATGCCTCAGCTCGGCACAGCACAGCACATGATGCCTTAGCTCGGCACAGAAGCTAGGCACAGCACATAATGCCTCAGCTCGGCACAGCACAGCACATGATGCCCCAGCTCGGCATAGAAGCTCGGCACAGCACATAATGCCTCAACTCGGCACTGAATGCATTGGCACAGTTACGGTAACAAGTCACTGAGATCGGTAACTCAGCTCGGCACAGCACAGAATGCATCTGCTCGGCACAGAATGCCTTAGCGCAGTTACGGTAACAAAAATAAAAGATATCGGTAAATGCATGGAACTCGGATTGCTCGGACATGATAACTCAATTCGAAGAAGTGCAGAGTTCGAAGAAGAATCAAGTGTTGAACTCGATAAAGCACTGATCCTAGCCATGAAGCTCAGTTCGGTAAAAGTGTCAAGCGTCAAGTCTATTTAAAGCATCAAGAGTTGAGCCCGGTAAAAACATGAAGCTCGGTTCATTCACTGAGCTCGGTCAAGTGCAAAAATCGTTGGAGCACTGGCGAAGCGTTGAACTTGGTCAGTTCGGCAAAGCATTGAAGTTGGTAAATTGTAGTGCATGGTTAAGCACTAAGCAGATCGGTAAAGTCTGTCAAGCACTGAGCATCCCGGTAAAGCGCAAAGATAGCTCAAGCACTGAGCAGCCCGGTAAAGCGCAAAGATAGCTCAAGCACTGAGCAGCTCGGTAAAGCGCAAAGGTCGCTCAAGCACTGAGAAGCTTGGTAAAGCGCAAAGCTCGTTCAAGCTCTGAGGTCGGTCAAGCGCAGAGCTCAAAACAGAAAGTTGCACGAGAGGAAACAGAGAGTCACTTCTAATTCTTGAAGATGTGTACAAAACAGAAAGTCACACGAGAGGAAACAAGGAGTCACTTCTAATTCTTAAAGAAGTGTACAAAATAGAAAGTTGCAAGAAAAGAAACAGGGAATCCTTTCTAATCCTTACAGGAGCTTCCAAAACATCTCTCAGTCCTTTGCAATCTCGAATTAGGGATGGCAGATCCTATATAAAGGCATGCTAGGGATCGTTTGAAACACACAGATACAAGAATACACACAAAAATAGAGAGAAGATTTGTGAGTGTGTGTGAGCTTGCAAGGAGTTACTGCTGTGATTTCATTACAGCAAGTAAAGAAGAAACTCTGGCATTAAGAAGATGGTTCTTCATCAGTAGTTTTTTCAGACAAGTGTCTCTCAATTCATATTTACTAAAGAGTCTGATTGTATGGGATTGAGAGTGAGAGATTAATTTCTGTAAAAGGTTTTTCTCTAAACATTGTAAAATATCAAGTGGGTGCTTGATATTGGGGTTTGGTGATCCTGTCTGTTGGTGCAGACGAAATTGTAAAGGGAGTTGTTGCTTCCTAGATAGTGGGTGCTATCTGAAACATGGGTGGGTGCTCCTTAAAGTTGAAGCTTCAGAAATTAATCAAGTAAAACTAGACACGGATTGGTGTCCGGGTAGTCGTTGCACCGTGGATGTAACCTTTGGGTGAACCACGTTAAAACCTTGTGTTCTTGTGGTTGCTTGATTATTGCTTTGATTATTTGGACTTACTAGTATTCAAGAAAAAAATATTGGGACATTACTGATTCACCCCTCCTCTCAGTGATCGTGTGATTCTAACACAAGCCGGTTGACCGGGTGCACTACGGACCAGCGCACAAGAACCTGGCAATCAAGTATATTTTCTGGATTTCTAGTGTGTCTAATCGACATCATGGAGGGTGCGGTCTACTGGATACAGAAGAGGACCTAGGGTACCTCGCTTCAGTGATTCTTATATAAGCAGTGTACCCGGGTGTCCGTATACACTGACCCTTTGTGTTTTGGGGTTCCGAGTTAGGTGGAGTCTGCAGTCTCCCCAGTCAACATCCTAGGGGATGATGTCGACCGGGTACATGGATTCCACATTTTCTAGTTTCCTGCCTTTTCAAATTTTCATCAACTTACAAATGGGGGACTCACATCCATCAATGGCCAAAACACACATCAAAGGCTTAGAACAACAATCACATACATCATATCATCCAATCAACCATCCAAATACAGAAATCAAGCTAAATAACCATCCAAGACAAAAATTAACTGTCTAACCATATGAATCTATCAAATAAAGGAATCTAAGCATGTCTACTTGCCTAATTAAGAAGAAACTCCTCAAATAGATTAGTCTTCTCTTCAAATGCTCTAAGATCACTTCAATGGCCAGGTCTACAATCCCTAGACCCATTCTCAAAGAGAAAAGTGCATTAGAAAAGGGATTTATAGGAGACGAAGCTATTCCTACAAGGAATTGGAAAAAGAGGATGAGAATTACCTTCAATTGGAGAGGGAGAGAGATCTAGGTGATAAGGTGAGTCCCTGGACTTGGAGAAGGTTGGATCTTGATGAGAGCCATGTTTTCTTGTAATAGAAGGCCTTAGATCTAAGGAGTAGAAACCCTAATTCTCCTATAGCTTAGAGAGAGAGAGATAGGAAGGAAATGGAATGAAAATGAGGGGAAGAGAGTAGGAATCGTTGGAGAGCTTGGAGGGAGTGGGTTTGGCTCATATAAGTAGGATTTGGTTATGGTGAATGGTCCATTTTACCCTCCTTGGCTAGTTAAGGTTTGGGATAAGGATGCGGGCATTTATGAAAGTCTTAGGTAAAAAAATGACTAAGCTAGGGGTTCTTGGTTAGTTAATTGAAACAAGAGACAAGCATTAGGGGAGTTTAGGTTGTTAGAAGTAGGTGGGCCTCGTGAATAGGTCTTCAAAACTTTTGACCCACTTGATTTAGGGGTCAAGTACTCATAAGGTCATAAACCACATCTAGGATGCAATCCCTCAATCTCATAAACTATGTATAGCAATAAACTCTATCTGAAAGATAGAAACCAGCAACAATCAAGTAACCAAAACAATTCACAACATATGGAGAAGTAGATAATACCTTTGGAGCCCGGTAGTGCTCTATTAATGGAGAAGAAGACATGCTAGATGAAGAAACTCTTTCTTTGCAGCAAACTTAGAATCTCCAAGAGCTCTTAGCCTTCCACTCTATGTCCTGTTTCAAATCTCTTTTCTTAAGAAGAATGGTGGGATCTTCAAGATAAAACCAACTAGAAGCTCTTAAGGAACAAGAAGAGAACTAGAAGAGAGAGAGAGGAGAAGTGCAACTCTTGCACTAGAGGGGGTTGGGTGTGAATTCCAAGGTGGACGTCCAGACCCCTTTACTCCCCTATTTGTGGGTTTTCAATCCTCTTCTTTACTAATTAAAATAGAAGTCTTACTTACATTAAGAATTAGTAACTTTCTCATTTCTAATTATTATAGAAGTCTCACTTTCGCAACAATTAGTAAACTACTCTTACCACTACTAGAAGTCTCACTTCAAATAGAAATAGTAATTTTCTAATTCCTTTCTTTTAGAGTTCAAGTAGAATTAATCACTATCTAATAACTTGGGCGAGCTGGAGACCACTAGAGATTCAATAGAACGCTGGCTCCAACTGGGACACTGTGACCCCACATCTAATATGCAATCCGGGCACAGTTAATTGCAAATAACTCTACTATGTAAATGAATTTGCACTCTAGTCTTAGAAATAAATTACAGAGAAGACCATAAACTTCCCTATGATCAAAAGTAGGCCCCTTTATCAATATCCATGGATCAATTTGATTAAATCTGTCCCTTCCAATCTTAGATCCACATCTTATTATCCTTGAGACCTAATTAATCACAGTGATCATCAGTTCCATCTAATTAACTCTTAATCGAGATTGGTGCATACTTTCTAATGATAAATCCATTAATTGTCACAAGGGTGTAATATAGATTGATTCTATCTAGACCATTGAATGTTCCTACAGTCCTACTACCATGTACCTAAGACACCGAGGTGTTGACATACAGTTGACCTCAGTCATTGGTGACTCAAAGCAAATGAATTGACATAATGGTGTGCTTTCAGCCATCTTGATGCTAATAAGCACCTTATAGTAGCCTGCCTAGCAAGCCCGCCCTGTTCCGCAACCATCTCCTTTAAGTTTGATATAATATCATATGCAGTCTTACATGATTGATGTTGATATTGTAAAACACTAGACATGGATGCCTGTATGTAACATCTGGCTATCTCATCGTCTTTGGCCCATTTGGTGTAAATGTTATTTTCATCCTGTGATGCATCCGGCCCTGGTTCATCAAAGGGTGTTTGGTAAGGACATACTTATATCCTGAAGCAGTCAGGACAATATCCAGGTTCCGTTTCCAGTCAACACAGTTGGATCCCACCAACTTATTCTAGTTGAGGATGGTCGTAGGTGGATTGAAAGTGTTCGAACTCTTGCTTGAAAATCTATAGCACGTAACCATACATTCAATCAATGAATATAAACGACATTAGGGTTTAGTATTCTACCAAATTTATGTGGGAATCCTCATAACCACTAAATTCAGAATAAATCAGAATCATAATCCCTTGGGGTATGCTTTCTTGGGGAGTATGAATAACACCTAGACTGGTGCGGATCAAAGTTTGTCAAAATTAGGATTAAGGCTAATTGTTCATGATCCTCATCATTCATTATTATCTACGTATCTCATACCAAATAATGTATGACTCCCGTTTAGCTTCAATTTCTAAAATACATTAGGTAAACCTTAGGGATACTACATTATTATTTTAGTTAAGTGTGACCCACCAACTAGCATTGTATGACAACCATTGTGGACAGCTCCTCCTTGGGATCGAGTGGGCCCCCACCCCATCTCACCAACACTATCCATAGGAGATCCATATCTAGTAACTAGACAAATAAAAATCCTCCGTGGGGAATGGTCATTTTAAAGATGGCGCGAAACTAATACTTTCCTTACAATGGACCTATGGTGGAAAACTATGAGGATTTCTCAATTTAAATGCCCCGCTCCCACTTAATATTTTAGAATTAAGGATTTTCTTATAGGTATACGGGCCCACATATATAAACGTCAAATCATCTAATGATATGACCAATAATTAGTTCCAAGTCAAGTTATTTTAAGGAAAGTCCAGTTTACAAGATTAGTGTTACCAATGGGTCCATCTCATGGGTTCACCAACACTAATTAGAACTCTTTCCAAAATTTAATTTGATTTGACCAATTTTGAAAACTACTATGTTTGGATCAGATTTGGAAATATTCTATAAAAGCAGCCATCCACAAATAGAAAGTGCAAAAATAGAAACCAGTCATCTCCTCCACATGGCTAAAGCGGAATAGACTTCTTGGACTTCTAGACTTTCCAAAACTTTGGGACTCCTCAAACTCTTTGTGCATCTCCAAAACGTTTTTGATAATCTCTAAACTTTTGATTAGTAGTCCAACTTTTCTTTCCTTCTTCGTCTCGGACATCTCTAGAATTTACCAATTTAGAAAATTACATAAATTCCTATGTCTCAAGAATGAGACTTACATGGAAATAAAAGGGCTATAGGGAAATTCACCATGCCTTGCCCTTTCACGGGAAACCATGATGCCCTTTACATGTTGCCCAAAATAAATCATCAACCATAAATAGAAAGTAAAAGACTTGTGGGCCACATGGAGAGGACATAATGACCTGCAAGGTTTGTATCACGTACAGCCAAACATCTAACAAAACCAGGTCGCCAAATCATAATGGAAAGACAAGATGATAAAGGAAAAATTTGAATAAAAAAATAAGAACCTTTCTACATGAGTTCGGCAGCCGAATGAACTTGTTCAGCTAGCCGAATGGACCAGTTCGGTTGGCCAAATTCATGAACCCAAAATTTTGGGTTTTTCTAGATTGGCTTCTTGCTGATCCCAAATGATTCCTATTGATCCCATGTGAGGCTCCACATCTTGTGGGCCCGCACTTTTGAATTTGAATACTACTTTATAGCCTAAGATACTTATCTATACTAATTAATAGGGGTTAGTAAGGGTAGATATGTATTTTCCTAGGTTATAGACCATTTGTGTAATTTATAGAGTTTTTAGAGTGTCTTTTATAAGTTTTGAGTTGGTTAGAGGCCATAGCTAGTTATTAGTATTTACTATAGGAGGGTTTCCACTTGAGAAGGTCCTAGAGTCCCACCTAAAGACCAAACTACCCATGACCCTAACCCTAATCCCATGTTAACAAAAGGGTATTCTTGTACCTAGCCACCCAACTCAACCTATTTATACTACACCCTCCCACACCATACGTCGGCTACTGTTCCTCTCTCATTTCCCTCTTCTCCAACACTCTCCCAATTCCCTCCAATTCTGCCTTCTCCCTCTCGTTCTCCTTATAGAACCCTAAGAAAAGGAAGAAGACTATCTCAGCTGCATCCTATTCTACTTGGGTTTTTCTCTGTCTCGATCTCGGTCATCCCTCTCCCTAACCAAATCAGGTGAATGCCCTCTTTTTGTTCAGTTCTTATGGAACTCCCTCTTTCTCCCTCTAGATCTTGTTCCTTATAGCAATTCTCTGGTGAAAATGGGTATAGGAGTAGAGATTTCTTCTAGATCTGAGTTTTGGGGTTGATCGTGAGTCTGAGAAGACCATAGAGCTGGGATTTTCCTTTACCGGATTGGATCTCTGTTTCTCTCCTTTCCTTCTGCAATTGGTCAAGGCAAGTGCAATATGCTTATTTAACATAGAATGGATGTTTATTGTCTTTGATTCTGAGATTTCTATTCAATTGATGTTATAATTGTTAGATCTACCTTTGAGCATGTTTTCATGGATGTTTGGCCATTGATGGATGGGTTGATCTCATTTGGAAGATCAATGGCCCAGGGACTGGATGGTTGAATGTGTATTGGAGTGTTTTTTTATTATTCTGGATGTATATGTGGTGTTTTGGACGAGATGGGTTGAACCCTGGATTGGATAAAAAGGAAACCAGAACTCAGGAGTTACAGAGCGTCTGTACCCTATTGGTCGAACTCAGTGTCATGGCCGAACTCTGTGCTTTTACCGAGTTCAGTGTCATGGCCAAACTTTGTGCTTTTACCGAGATCAGTGTCAAGGCTGAGCTCTGTGCTTTTACCGAGCTATGTGATATGGTCGAGCTCTGCGCATTGTCTGAGCCCAGTACTTGGTCGAGCTATGTGCTTTGTCTGAGCCCAATACTTGGTCGAGCTCTGTGCTTTTACCGAACTCAGTGCTTGACAGAGCTCAGAGCTCTGCGCTTTGTCTGAGCCCAGTACTTGGTCGAGCTCTGTGCTTTTACCGAACTCAGTGCTTGACCGAGCTCAGAGCTCTGCGCTTTGTCTGAGCCCAGTACTTGGCCGAACTCTGTACTTTACCGAGTTCTGTACTTTACCGAGCTCTGCGCTTTGTCTGAGCTCAGTACTTGGCCGAACTCTGTACTTTACCGAGTTCTGTACTTTACCGAGCTCTGTACTTTATCCGAGCTCAGTGCTTGATCGAGCTCTGTGCTTTTACCGAGCTCTGTGCTTTTACTGAGCTCTGTACTTTACCGAACTCTGTTCTTTACCGAACTCTATACATTATCTGAGCTCAGTGCTTAATCGAGCTCAGCGCCTTACCGAGCTACCTTAGTGTCTGACTGAGCTCAACTCTTTGCCGAACTGAGCTGGGTGACCGAGCTGAGTATCTTGCTGAGCTCCGTACTTAGCCGAACTCCGAGCTTGATTCCTAAAAGGAAGATTTCCAACAAGGGAAACTAGAACCTGGGATATCTCCTTAAACCAGGACTTTCAGTGGGCACGGCCAACTACCTAGGCCAAGGGGTTTGCCGAGCTCACACGAATTTCTGAACAACCAGGTATTGCCTGCAGGAGAAATACTTCCCTGATCCCAGTGTGCCGAGCTGATTACCAGGCCAGGAAGTCAGCTGAGCACACTGTGTACAGCGACACCTCCCAGATTCTAATTTCTATTGTTGTGATCATGTGTGGGGCCCATTGACCATCCAAATAGACTTCCATCACTGTGCCCAGCTCGAGTCAATGGTGTAACTCAACCTTGACTTGTGGGGTCCAGTAATTAGGGTCCAAGTCATGTAATCTAAGATAATTCGACCCTTATGTGTTACTAATGATGCTCGTAACTTCTGGAGCACCAAACATAGTATTTATTAGCATCTGAGGTATCATTTAAGGATCAAATTACCTGAGGTAGACCTGAACCAGATATTGGGCCAATTACTTAGGTTGGACTGTTGATACTTTCCATTAAATCTTGTATTTAGAGATTTATCTCTCTCATCATATTACTGTCACTCTATTGTCCTTATTATTGTTTATACCTGTTAATGAATTGAATAAATGGAAGACCTGAACCTAGGACTACTTAGAGGTGACCCGATGATGTAAATGGGTGAACATTGACCCGTGTCTGTGGCTAGGCGGGCCCTTTTATGGCCTATGTGTGGTCGTATAATACCCTAGATTGAAGAGGTTGATTATATTGGACTGTTTAACATTGGAAATAGACTTGTTACCTCGTTTGGACTGTCTTAGACTAGGCCATGTGCTTGATGGGCCTGGGTATGGATCCAACGAGTGGGCTTGGACCTGGATAGTGATCCATGGTAATGAATTGATACTTGGACCTCTTAGGGAATTTGTTAGGACCTTGTTCATGCAAGGTAAAGCCTAGACAGACACAGACCTTCGTTGTTTCCTTGAGTCGGCATAGATATTCACTCAGTTGTTTTAAGCTCAGCCTTTGGACTGATCATCACTGGTAGGAGCTATTTATGAGTGTTGAGTGAGCTATCATGATGAGCTTTGTTTTAGACGGACGGTGTGATGCCAGGTCCGGTCTCTCCGAGTGATGAGTGTGGTGATACTAATGAGTGTGATTGCGGGGCTCGTCATTCCCCAGCTTTGGTGAGATTCCTCGCCGCGACTGTGTTCAATATGGGAGGGCCGCGGCATAATATCCCGCGGTATTCAACTCGTGTGAATGTGTCATATTGTTTTAAATTAGATATTATGTTTATCCTGATTCTCAATGCTTATCCTGCTCAACTGCCTAGATTCTGTATCTTAATATTCTTTATAACCATATGCTTGTCTTTACTCATTTAATACATTTATCCTATGTTACTTGTATACTGTGACTTGCCAAATCTTTAGATCTGACCCATTCTTGGTGCTTAGGTTTCGACCCCGATTATGAGGACGGTGCTCTTAGGCTAGCTGAGGTACCTATAGCAGGAGACTACGGGTGGGGACCAGCCGACCAAGAGGTCGAGTTGGAAGTTGGAGAGCCATCACTGAGGGTGTGAGAGTTCTGATGTTATTTCAGGATTTTGAGTGATTCTTGTAGTGAGCATGGTAGCTGTCTTAATCTGTAATAAACTTTTGATCTTTACAACTTTAATGCTTTTGGTTGGATTTCAGCTCTGCTATATTTGACTTAAATATATGATACCCTATTATTGCTTCCGCTATATTCACATGCTTCCGCATTATTAACCGTTGATCTTATATCGTTTAAAAAGTTTTAAATTGGACCTCACTGCGGACCTATGATCTTGGAAGTTCTCGGATTTTCCAAGAAGTAGCGCGCCGACTTCGGGTATCTTGATAATATTTTCGCTATCCGAAATTGGGGCGTTACATCCCAAATACCTTCTAATGGCTTCCTACCATCCTTCCATCATAATTAAACCATTTTGTGTCACTTCAAACATGGATCTACTACAAAAAGTAAGCAACGCAATCAAAACTGATTCTTACATAGCCCTAGGTCTATCCTCTTCGCACAGTGGCGGACCCAGGATTTTTAATTAGGTGGGGCGAAACTTTTGCTAGAATTTTTTCACATTAACAATAGCAAAAGAGAAAATGTATTCCATTTAAATAGACGCAAAATATTTAACTACATCAACTAACATATAATTTTTGTTTGAAATGATGACAATATTCATTTCTCCAAAATTTACAGTATATCTCTTACACTGAAAACAAAAGGCCCCCAAAAAATATAGGCTATCCAATCACCCCCAAAAAGAAAGGGTTGACAACCTCCAAAAAATCCGGGTATCAACCCGAAGAAAGAAGTACATATTAACGATTGGCATCAACTAACATATACTTCTCTCATCAAAAGTCATCACAACTCCAAAACTAAGTTTTTACAATTGCCCTCTACGATTCTTCATGTTTTGAAAGCGTTGCATGATCGCCTCATCGTCAATGCTATTGAATATGTCCTTTTCGATATATGCAAGCAAACAATCATTCATCCACTCATCTTCCATTTGATTGCGCAGTCGATTCTTAACGATTTTCATAGCAGGAAATACCCTCTCAACAGTAGCAGTGGCAACTGGTAGGGTTAGCGCTAATTTCAAGAGCAAATAAATTAAAGGATATACAATGTCCCTTTCTGTTTCAACCATCTTCTGAGCAAGGCCGCCAATTCCTTTCACTCCGACAAAATTACTATTGGTGCGCATATCAACGATATAAGTCGCAAGCTGAATATCAAGTCTCGCCCGATCTAAGTCTGAAAAATCATTTGGATATAACTGAGCAAGGCGGATCAATTTTTCCTTATCGAAAGCAGAGAATGAATCCCTTGGATCCAAGCATGCTACACAAAGAAGCAACTCGGTGTTCACCACATTAAAGCGGCGATTGAGCTCTTTTAGTTGCAAATCAATAGTAGCATAGAATATGTCAACTCGAAAATGATGGAGATTTGTTAATTCAGCTTTACGTCGTGATCGCTTTCGTTCAACAAACATATCACTCATATTGGGAATGAGGATTTCATATTTATCACAAAATGAATGGACTTCAAATAGGAGAGGTTCCCACCCATCATCTCTCATCATTTGCAGTTGTTGCTTCGACACTCTCACTAGTTCCATAGCAGTGATAATATTTTGATCCTTTCGCTGCAATAACTTTGATAATTCATTGGTGATCCCCAATATATCTCTCATCAAATGCATTTTAAATGCAAAATCAAAATCGCCCAATACACACAATAAGTTAGTAGCAGAGCCCTTGTGTTCACTCATATTATCATCTGAGATAATTTCAAGCACATCAACCATAGAGGAGAACATGTGTATCAAGTTAATCAATGTATCAAAATGCGAGCCCCAACGTGTATCTCCCGGCCTCTTGAGACTTGTCTTCTGATTCAAACCTCGTCCACTTTCAAGTTCGCCCGAATTGAGAGCATCAACGACTTTAGCTGCTTGTATATTTTGGAGCATGTCGTGGCGTTTGCAAGAGCCTCCAACGACATTCAACACCATAGAAATTGAGTCGAAGAAAGCGGCGATTAGTTTGTTATCTTTTGCAACAGCAACGAGTGCTAACTGAAGCTGATGTGCAAAACAATGAACATAGAATGCAGTCGAGTTCTCATTCTGAATGAGCCTTTGGAGGCCATTAAACTCACCCTTCATATTAGCAGCCCCATCATAACCTTGCCCACGCAAACTTGACATGCTCAATCCATGCTTGGAAAATACCGCTTCGATGGCAACCTTAAGTGATTGAGCTTTAGTGTCCATAACATGTTGTATGGCTAAAAACCGCTCAATCACATATCCCCGTTTATCCACATAGCGAATAACAATGGCCATTTGTTCTTTGATAGAAATATCCCTAGATTCATCCACCAAAAGGGAAAATGGTGCATCTCCAAGCTCATAAATGATAGCTTGAGCGGTTTCTGCGGCAGCTGCATTCACAATGTCTTTTTGAACCTTTGGAGAGGTCAATTTTAGATTCTCAGGAGCATTTTCCAATACAACTCTTTTAATAGTTTCATTTTGATTGGCAAGTACTTGCAAAAGCTCAAGGAAGTTACCCATATTGTTTGAATCTTCAGATTCATCATGACCACGAAAAGGCAATCCTTGGCGTAGAAGAAAGCGAACAGAAGCAAGAGTTGCCTTCAGGCGGATTCGATACTCTATTCGAGCTTGACTTGATTGTTTGACAATAACCGTCTCAATGTGTTGCTTCTGATTTAATAAGTTCTGACACTTCTCATATGCTTGATTATGAACACTATTCGGCCCTCCCACATGATTTTAAATTCTTTCTTTTTTCCTCCAACTTTTAAATCCTTGAGTTATAAAAGCATCATAACGTGTTTCCTCTCCAAAAAGATAACAACAAAGGCAAAATGCAGCATCTTTTTCTACGCTGTACTCCAACCAACTGCCGTAATCCTTAAACCAAATAGGATTGAATCGCCTCTTATCTTGTCCACACCCCGTATAAGGAAATTTATGGTCCCGAGGCTGACAAGGGCCCTTTTGTAGATACGCTCTTCGAACTTGGTCTCTATCTGTAGGATGATAGCTCGAGATTGGATTCCGCAATCCAGGATCTGCGGGAAGATCTGTCAAGTTAACCTCAACACGCCCTTTCTTTGAGGATGATGGCATTTCATCATTCTTATCATTCTCTATAGTCGGAGGCAGTGCATTGGTAGGTGATTGTTTTTTGTAATATTTTTCCATATCTGATTCAAAGATAATGTCAATTACATCATAATCCTCACCAACAACCAATGATCACCATTTATAACATAGTTTAAAGACATGATTTTAAATAATTTTTTATTTTTATAAAGAATCCTGCTACTAACACACAATTTGTAAATAAAATTGTATAATTAACTACCACATTCTTTGATGCCATTATTTTTAAATACCAATTTGTCTTTATATTATCTTGTAAGCTTTTATCTGATATTTATCTCTAATAGGATATTGCTCCTTAACGCTTCTTAATTTTCTAGCAAGACTTGTGTTACTAATCAAAGAAAATCAACAATGACCAAGAAGAAACCACACCCAACTAGTTGCTAGTGTCCCTCGTCAATCATTCAATCAAAACACAAAATAATTATGATGATCACAACTGGGTTCAACATTAGGCCTGATGTAATTTCAAATGAATAAATACTAATTGCTGAATGCTGAATGATGAATGATAATCACAATTCACAACACTACTATCAACTACAGAATTAAGTCAACACTACTATCAACTACATAATTAAGTAACATAACTTCTTGTGGTTGTGGGAAGACACCAACTCCAATCAAACAAGATGTCAAGACATATACATGAAGTCAAATAATATTGCCCAACCAGTCAACCCTTATCCATGATTGACAAATCTCATGCATTCATAAATTAAACAAGAACACAAAAGAAAACCACAAAAGAAAACCAGCTCTAAAGTTACCAGTGATAGAGGTAAGCAATCAAGATGTTACATTAGCAATGGGGAAATGGGCGGCTAATAAGGAGCTGCTAATTCTTCCCCTAGCTGAGCTGGAAAGTCGCTGCAGATATAATGGACTTGGCTGCTCAATTGAAGATTTGATCCCTTCCTTTTGATCTTTTCTCCGACTAGATCGGATCTTGGGCTCCTTTATTAAATCATGTTGATCAAGATAATCTATGACCTGATCTGTCACATTACCACAGGGAAGCTTGACCATACACTTTTTGCTTCAATAACTTTACCCAAATGAATGGTTGTGCACTTGTGCTAATAAAAAATTGCTAGTTCCAGGTGCCACCCTATAGTATGATGCAGTTCAGGGACTACATGTTCAAAATTAATTGTTTTAAAGATTCACAACATTACTGTCATTACAACAGTTTTTTTTATTTTATAAATTGTTACATATCCTTTCTGCTAAATGGTTCTGATTCGTTTGTGAGCATAAGATGTACCAAATGAACAATTGCAGAAATAAAAATAAGCTAGTCTGGTGCCATGTCTAAACTCGTTGAAACAGGGCACGGAAGTCAATCTAACTCCACTAGTATTCAAGAGATGAAAGCATCTGGAATGCAAAATTGCAAATATTGCCAGTAGACAGTAGTAGAGAGAATGATCTTGGACTGGAGCCATTAGGGTCAACTAGTGTAATAGATTAAACCCCCCAAAAAAAAAACCCAAAACACAAGAACCATAAAAAAAAAAAAAAATAGAACTGTAACATCTATGTCACAAATCTCACTCATTCATAGATTAAACAAGAACACAAGATAAAAAATAATAATAAAGAGAGCCATCAAACATTAAAAAAAAAAAAAAAAAAATAGAACCCTAACTTCTCTATGCAAATGCAATGCCTAAAATAATGAATGATAGAATGGAATCATTAATCATAGAAGATAGGAAGAGAAGGGGGATAGGGAGAGAGAGAGGCTACAATGACATAGTCACATAGAGAGAGAAAGAGATTCCACAAAGAAAAACGCAGAGGGAGAGTGACAGGGGAGAGAGAGGCAACAAAGCTAGAGAGAATGAGATAAATTTACCTGAAACCGAACGACGATCGATTGTCACAGCCTCACGAGCATCCGAAGAGAAGCCAAGAAGCCAGAAGGGAAGAAGAGGAGTGAAGAAGAAGAACAGAAGAATGAAGAACGGTAGGGTTTTTTTTCTTTCCTTCATCCATCGATTTTGATATGGGGAGATGGACTTTTAAGACATGGGGCGTGGGCTTAAATCATGTGGGGCATGGGCCAATAGCCCAATAGAACTCTAAATGGGTTTTCAAATTGGACCTGGGGCGCCCGCCCCAGGTCCCAACAACATGGGTCCGCCACTGTCTTCGCATCTCATGCAAAGATTAGATCTAGATTACTGATCTAACATGATTAGAGATGATGTATGACTCTGATATAAATTGTTAGAAGTAGGTAGCCCTCGTGGATAGGTTTTCTAAACTTTTTTGACCCACTTGATTCAGGGATCAAGTACTCATAAAGTCATAAACCACATCTAGGATGCAATCCCTCAATCTCATCAATTATATACGGCAACAAACTCTATTTAAAAGATAGAAACCGGCAACAATCAAGTAACCAAAACAACCCACAACATATGGAGAAGTAAATAATACTTTTGGAGCCTGGTAGTGCACTAATGAAAAAAAAAAAAAAAACTTGTTAGATGAAGAAACTCTTCCTTTGTAGCAAACTTAGGATCTCTAAGACCTCTTAGCCTTCCACGCTATATCCTATATCAAATCTCTTTTGCCAAGAAGAATGATAGGATCTTCAATAGAAAACCAACTAGAAGATCTTAAGGAACTAGAAGAGAATTAGAAGAGAGAGAGAGAGAGAGAGAGAGAGTAGATGTGCAACTCTTGCACTAGAGGGGGCTGGGCGTGAATTCTAAGGTGGACGTCTAGCCCCCTTTACTTCCCTATTTATAAAATCCTCTTTTTTACTAATTAAAATGGAAGTCATACTTCTGTTAAGAATTAGTAACTTTCTCCTTTCTAATTATTATAGAAGTTTCACTTTCACAACAATTAGTAACTTACTATTATCACTATTAGAAGTCTCACTTCAAATAGAAATAGTAACTTTCTAATTCATTTCTTTTAGACTTCAAGTAGAATTAGTAACTATCTAATAACTTGGGTTAGCGTGGGGACCGCTAGGGATTTCATAGAAAACTGGTTCCAACTGGGACACTGCGACCCCACATCTCATATGCAATCCGGGCCCACAGTTAATTGCAAATAACTCGACTATATAAATGCAATTGCACTCCAGTTTTAGAAATAAAATACAAAGAAGACCCTAAACTTCCCTATGACCACAAGTATGCCCCTCTATCAATATCCATGGATCAATTGGATTAAATCTGTCTCTTCCAATTTTATATCCACATTGTATTATCCCTGAGACCTAATTAATCACAGTGATTATCAGTACCATCCAATTAACTCTTAATCGAGATGGATACGCACTTACTAATAATAAATCCATTAATTGGCACAATGGGATAATATAGATAGATTCCATCTTGACCATTGAATGTTTCCACAGTTCAATTACCATGTACCCAAGACACCGAGGTGTTGACTTACAGTTGGCCTCACTCATTAATTGGTGACTCAAGCCAAATGAATGGACATAAACTTGAGTTCATCAATGTCTCGGGATTGAGAGCCTATTACTAGCGAATTATGAGAGCAGACCTTAAAATAAAGACAGTATTTTATAAGGTGCTTCTCATGGTCCTTCAATACATCCAATGTACCAGCACCGTGATTCAGAATCTTACATTTTGATGATCGAGACAAATCACACTATATCATAGTGATCAAAGTGTTACAACCTTATCAGATGAGATGTCCAGTCTCATCACTAGTTGTGAAGATATTTAAATATTAGATTTGTGACACATGTCTCCCGTATGTGGATCTCATCCATACACATATATCACATCTAATAGACTAATGGGACCCGGTTCATCTCATGAGCCATCATGTCATATGTATTGGTTATGTGCATAAAGTAATAAAACATTTTTCATCTCATGAAAAGAAAGCATGATTTTATTGATAAATAAATAAATTAATCAATTTACTACATCATCTGATAGATTGAGACTATACAAACTAACATAGGTGTCTAAGTTCAATGACTAAGGTACCCTTAATTGAGTGGTTGCTTATGAAGGAGCCTTAGGGTATTAAAGGTATGGTAGTTGTAATTACTAAAGTGTCCATATTTGCTTAGTTGATAATGGAGGAGGCCAAGGTTATTTAAGGTGTTTGGATTTCTAATTTTGAAGGAAATAGTTTAGGTAGAAAGACTAGAGTACCCTCATATAATTAATGGGCTAATAGATAAGGCCATGGGTGATTGGGTCATTCTAGGTTAGTTTCACAACTCTCTAAGGAAAGCCCTCCTATAATTAGGATTTACAACTAAGGGCTTCTAATCATCTAGTTAATTCTAAGGAATCCAATTAAACCCTTATTGGAACTACTAATCTCACAAAGGGTCCTAACCTTATAAACTAAGCTTAGTTAGTGAGAAATTACTAAACTACTCATGCTAATCACCTATTAGATAGGATAACCTACTAACCTATGGTTGACTTGGTCAAAATGGATCCCACTAGGTATTTCTAAGAACGAGTCCTTACATTCATCTTCTTGAATTCGATAAATCCAGCCTTGGTCCTCGATCTATGTCGAGTGTCTCCTAAGTCGATCTACCAGTTTCTTTTTATTTGTGTCCATCATTATGAACTCCATGACCATTTCAACGTAATCATGATTTTGTCCTTTGGTCACCATGCTCTGATGGTCATTCTCATCCTTTCTCTTCTTACATTCTGAATGAAAATGTCCATGTTTCTTATAACTGAAGCAAAACTACCCAGACTTGGATCCTTTCTTTTTTTGTTTGCCTTTAAATTTGCCTTTGTTTGTCACTTTGATGGTTGATGCACCTACGTTAGTTTTTGTTTGGGCAATCAGAACATAACTAGCTAATGCTGTGATGTGGGTGGCTTGACATTGTCCTTCAACGAGTAATTTTGCTTCAACTTAATTCACTGAAGGTTAACCCTCCTTGAAGACTTAGGGCACGTTTGGTAACAGTACTTGGAGAGGAATCCTTACCCATTTTCCTTGCAAACGAGGAAAACCCACATTTGGTAAACTAAGCCAACAAAGAAAACCGATTTCTGCGTTCCACGCTAGAGTTGATTTCCTTCGTCCGACCTCCCCCCATCGGATCTCTTAAATCATTGGTTTTTAAAGGGCGCTATAAATACTCTTTTCTTCGCTACAGAAAACGGGACCGAAAACGATCACCTCAACGACAACCTCACCTCAACGACAACCTCCTGCTAGATTGACCTCAACCTCTCATACCTCCCATTTTGCTAAACCTCCGGTGCTGGTCGACCTCAACCCACATCTCTATTTCGTTTTCTTCCTCCCTCTCTCTTCCTCTCGTCTGTCTGCTCTCTGTTTTCCATCGGTCATGGCTTCAAAATCCCTACAGTAGTTCATCTCTTCACCCTTTTTCTTTTCTTCTCCGTCGGTCTCTGTCACCCTCCCTATTCTTCATCACACATGAAAGCCCCCAACCTAGCTATTTATGTTCTTCTCTGTCAGTCTCTGTCTTCCTCCCTCTTTATATTCTTCATCACACATGAAAGCCCCAAAATCGTCAAAACCCTTAACTCGCACCACATTCTCCAAATCCCCAAAACCCTCTTGATTTAAGACTTTCTTTCTTCATTTATGGATGATCCGGGAGTGATCTTCTCTCCACCTCTATATGTTGCTGCTTTTGGTTGCTGTATTGCCCGCCACATGTATGATGGAATGCCCTTCGTTGCCACTTGGAAGATAGAATCATTTGTATGGATTTAACATGTTTCTATGTTCAACAACATCTTACTGAATTCATATATGTTCAATGTGCAAAAAAAAAAAAAAGGAATTCATATATGTTCAATGTGCAAAAAAAGATCATTATCATGAACCCAACTTGGTGTTGAGTTCCTTTCATAAGTATCGTTTGTCATTAGTGTTTTTTTTTTTTTTTTTTTCTTGTAGATTTTGACATGTATTGTTGTATTCCTTTCAATTTTCAACAGCATCATGAACTCAACTTATAGCTTTTTTTTCTTGCCAAACATGGATATAAAGAAATTATTGATGATATCTCTGTGTTAGCCAAACATGGGATGTCATGAATCCTCTCCCCTGTAAATCCTCTTTGAGGAATACCTCATTCCGTGGCACAGAGGAATCTTCCAAAGGGAAGATTCCTCTCCCATTACCAAACATGCCCTTAGGGTTTGGGAGACATTCTCCCACGTAGGTAGAAGACTCATGAATAAGTACGTCTTCTGCAATCTTGCTTCATCTCTCTACACAAGGTAGCTAGAATACTATGCCCGACCGACATCTCATTAATGTGATCTCTGATGGATGTCCCTTGCATTTTTATAGTTAACATGTGCCCCAAAAGCCTCCATGAAGTGAGACTTGGTGCTTTGGTATGCATATTCATAGATTACTTTTGCTGCAGTGAATAGCTCAAATTGTTTCACTAGGTCCATGGATATGATCGAATTCAACCAATTACACTATGTTTGGGAAGGGGGGAGGAGAGTGGAGGGGAGGGGAGGGGAAATTTGAGGGGGAAGGAAAATGAATGGGAGGGGAGGGGAGGAGAGGGAAAATTAATTTTACCTCTTGTTTGGATAGTCAAAAAGTAAGGGAAAGAAAAGTGAAAAAGTAGGGTTTTGTTTGTTTGTGAGGTAGAGAGAAAATTACCAATTTATCCTTATTTTGTGAAAAAGTGAAAAAGTGAAAAGGGCAGTTTAGTAAAATGATAAAAATTCCCCTCTTTCCCTCCGACTTTCTCCCCATTTTTGGAAGGAAAGTTTTAAGGTGGGGCCCACACGAATTTTACCCCAACATTCCCTCCCCCCTTCCCAAACATCCTCAATTTCCACTTTTCCTCATTTTTATCTCCTTCCCATATAGAGCGTTGGTGTTATGCCAATTTGTTATCACACTCCCTCTGATAATACCGGTCTATCTCTTCAACAGAAGATTTATCAGCGAATTTAAGGAGTCGCTTGGATTCAATAACGTAGGACCATCCTTCCAACTGCGATAATGCCTCCATTCCACACTACCAAGCTTGGAAGTTTTTCGCATTAAAAACATTAGCCCTTGCAAGCTCGGGAAAGTATAAATAACACTAACCGTTTAAGTAATTATCACCCCGTCCTGAACCGTTAGATTGTCTCTCCCTTAGGGCGTGTTTGGTAATTTTACTAATAGAGTAAAGTGAAGTGAAGTCAAATTAAACATCCCATCAAAATCACTTTTCCAAAAAATTCCCTCCATCTTTTTCAAAAAAAGTCAAAAAGCAATTACATTTACTCACTAAAAGACAAAAAAATTCCATCTCCCCATACAAAAAGTCAAAAATATTCTATCCCAAACAACTAAAAACAAAATATCATCATAACTCACTTATATTTTATTCATTCTTTTTATTTCACTTCACTCCACTTTATTTTAAAAGTAAATTACCAAACGGGCCCTTAGTGTTACTGCATACTGCATAGATATGCTCGCAAACATTCTACCGGCGGGGACAGATTGTCGATGGGACTTTGTATTGCAAAGTTATCGTGATCCAAAGATGTACGGTCCAAAAGCACAGCCTGCGTCAGCCACTGCAGTGCTCACGTCAGCAACACCGGCCCCCACATGAGTCCCACTTTTGTTGGCGTCCGTACGATGCCAGCTGGTTCGCCAGTTTGGACTGGGTCTTGGTCGGGTCCCAACTTGTTGCGGAAAGGAATCCGCGTGTCTGCCGCCTCTTGCTGCACGCTACCCGAGGCAAAGGGCACGGCAACAGGTATGGTACGACTAGGTGGGTCGGTTTTGCGGGGCTTCCGGCTCGGCTGAGCCGATCCCTGCCCGGCAACTCGGGCCGAGGCTGTACCCACTTTTGCAAAAGACTCCGCACTGGCGGAGTGGGGAAGACAACATAATGCCTTTAAAAATATGACCACAATTCAGCGAGACACATGTTTTACTCCCTTATCACATAATGCTTTACAGCAAGACACCTGTTTTACCCCCTGACCGTGGGAAGTCCAGAAAATTTATATCTTACTAATAAGGGCTATTGTTATAATAAAAAAAAAAAACACAATCAAATCTAAAGTAAGTGATCATTGTCATCACAACATAAGGAAGTTAAAAGGACAAGCCAACCAATTGTCCATATTAAGAATTTAAAAAAAAAAAAAAAAAAACCAACCAGATGGCTGGGATTTTCTTGCAGAAGCTCTATTCCAAGCCATTCGCTACACCTACTCAGCAGATGAGACACTAGCACGTTTGCCATTTTCTTTTTCTTCTTCTAATCGATCATGGGCACTTCTGCTTTGTCATTAGTTGCAGTTTGCAGCTAGGAAAGCGGTCCTTCTACGCAATTTCCCCTTTCCATTTAGTGGGATCACTTGCTCCCTCTGGTTGTACTCTAAAATCCAGGTGTGAACGAAGAGAGGAAAAAATTGACTCTTCCGAGAGTGGAAAATTTAGACTCAGTGAATTTAGTGGGACCTATTGCTCCCTCTGGTCGTACTCTAAAAAATTCAGGTGTGAACGAAGAGAGGAAAAAAATGACTCTTCCGATAGTGGAAAATTTAGACTTAATGAATAAATTTTTTATTTTTCATTTTTGGTAAAAAGACTCAATGAATTTAGTGGAACCTGCAGAACAAAAGAGAGTCAAAGTGGCCTTGCATTTTGGTCCATTTAGGTGGGCCTAGACATTTAGCTGGGATTTTGGGTTTTATAGTCGAAAATTTGGTCAATGCCTTATCACAAATTGAGACGTTTTGAGTAGACATGTTTGAAAAACTGGTTTCCTTGGAAACGACGCCACTCTTTTGAAAAGCAGTTTCATGGAAACTTGAGAGGAGTGTCAGGCATGTTTTAGGTACCAATACCATGGAGGAGATGGGAGTCTTTTTTTTTTATCTCGTTTTTCAGTAATAGGTTAGAAGATGGAGTCCTTTACTTTATAGTTTCTGCCCGCGGTACGGATGGAGACGTGGCACGATGTGGTGCCACCCGATTGAGATCTCTTTTGCCGGAATCACATGTCAACCTTACTCTGGAGATAAATTCGGATAGGGAAAATTTCGATAGAGATTTAAATTTTTATTTTATTTTAAAATAGGTCATATGCTTTAAAACTTTTCGAGCTGAGCCAAAAATTTTTAGGAAATTTTCAATTAAGAAAATTAGTTTATTTGAAATTATTTTTCATAAATTTCTCTCTCAATTTCTTAAATTCCCAAATTACTAATTATTAAAATAAAACCCCCCCTTTCACTTCCTCTCCATTCTCTTCATTTCCTTCACTAGAATCCTCTTTGCTATCAAAGATAACTGGCATCCCCACAGTTACCGGTTGCTTGTAGTTAGATATGAAAACTGGGTTGTGCTGATATTATGAGCATGCCCAGCCATTCCTTCGTCGTGTCGTGCCGGCCCATAAAATTTCATGAGCTAGGTCGTGCCGTGCCGTGCCGTGCTAAGGCAGCTGAGGCTCCGCCCAGCACGACCCAAGGCACAAAATTATTCGTGTTGTGTTGGGTCATACTACCCATGGCCAGCCCACATGCCTCTTCAAATTCTCTTATATAAATTGAAATAGACTTTCTGGACTTTTAGGGGTTCTTAAATTAAAATAAAGTTGAAACTATTAAAATAAATGCACAAACATTGATCTAATGTGTAAGTGAATAATTAATCTTTAATTATTTTAACTTTTATATTTTATTTAAAAAAAAAAAGTATATAAATGACCAAGTCAACGGCCCAAGCTCAGCCCAGGCACGGTTTTTCATGCCTCTAGCCACGTGGGCCAAAGCGGTTTTTCCTTGGAAGTCCTCGCGTGCATACGTGGGCCAAAGCGGATTGTTTCATGCTGAGTTGTGCAGGGTTGTGATAGTTGCCATATGATAGGGTATTGGCTAGGGGGAGCAATCTCCTCAGTAAGAAACCATGGAACCTCATCTTATGAGGTCTATTCGAGAGCATCAACCATCAACGAGATATTATGCATCTGATTATATTTTGCTTACTGATGAGGAGGAACTAGAGAGCTATCAAGAAACAAAGTCTCATGAAAATAAAAATGAGTGGATGAAGGCTATGCAGGATGGGATGAGGTCTTTGAAAAAGAGCAATATTCATGAGCTCTTGGAACTTTCGAAAGGCATGAATGTTTTGAAGAACAAATGGGTGTTCAAGATGAAGAGAGATGATAGTGGAAAACGGGTGAAGCATAAAGCATGTTAGTGGTTAAAGGCTTTGCGCAGACAAAGGGTATTGACTTCGATGAGATTGTTTCTCTAGTTGTGAAGATGACCCCTGTCAGAGTTGTCATGCGTCAAGTCGTAGGCATAGACCTTAAACTTGAACAGATGGATGTAAAGATTGCATTTCTTTATTGTGATTTGAATGAAGAGATCTACGTGACTCAGCCGAAAGGGTCTGGGATAGAAGGAAAAGAACAGTTGGTTTGTAGGTCGAACAAGAGTCTAAATAATGGGTTGAAACAAGTGCCCAGATAGTGGTACAAGTGCCGAGATAGTGGTACAACAAGTGCCGAGATAGTGCCGAGTACCGGAAAACAACTGTAGATCACTGTGTTTATGTTCGTGAGTTTAGTTATGACAGATTTATCATCCTTCTTTTATATGTAGATGATATGTTGATAGTTGGACATGATAGGAAGATGATTGGCAGGTTGAAAAAGGAGATATCAAGCACTTCTGATATGAAGGACTTAGGTCCCGCACGATAGATATTAGATATGCAAATGCGTCGTGACAGGAATGCCAAGAAGTTGTGGTTGTCACAGAAGAAAAATGTTGAACATGTGATAACGAGATTCAATATGAAAGATACTAAGCCAATTAGCATGCCTCTAGCCAGTCACTTCAGGCTCAGTAAAGGATCATGTCCTACCATAGATGAAGAAAATGAACGGATGGTGCATGTTCCATACTCCTCAACAGTTCAGAGTCTTATATATGCCATGGTGTGTTCACGGCTAGACATTGCTCATGCAGTAAGTTTAGTGAGTAGATTTTTTTCTAACCATGGGAAAGAACATTGGGAAGTAGTGAAGTGATCTTCATAAATATTTGAGAGGTATATTAGAGTTTTGCTTGTATTTCGGACGCTCAAAAACAACACTTGAAGTCCTTGTAGATGCTGATTTTGCAGGCGATCTTGATTGTTGGTTGTCAACTTCTAAGTATTTATTTACTTTTGCAGAGGGAGCTATTTCCTGGCAGTCTAAGTTGCAAAAGTCAACAACATTATCTATGACTGAAGCGGAATACATAGCTGCTAATGAATTCAGAAAAGCAGATGATTTGGTTGAAGAATTTTCTTTGAGAATTGCGTTCAAAGAAATGAAAGTATATAGTCAACCGTGATAGTCAAAGTGTTATGGATCTTAACAAGAATGCTATAGACCATGCCTGCACAAAGCACGTTGCTGTGAAATACCATTAGATTTGTGAGGTCATTGATAAGAATCTCATGAAGCTAGAGAAGATTCACACTGGCAAGAATCCCTTGGACATGATGATGATGGTCGTGTTTAAGAGAAAGCTGGACCTGTGTTCAGAGTTGGCAGTGCCGGACTCCTAGTAAAGGGGTTTAGAGGCGTTTTCTCCATTGTCTAGAGGGGGAGGTTTTTGGCTTAGTGGGTAAAGACCAAGTGGGCTCGGGGTCATGGGTATTTTGGTAATTGTAGCGGGACTTTCTTATTGAAGAGAGAGAGAGCTTTTTGGGTATAAGAAAGTGAGCATTATTTATATGATGTAATATGTAACTCATGAGAGGTACTACACATGATATAAAGTGAAGAATCCAAATGAAAGTCATGTTTCTTTACCGTGGACATAGGCAAGTTTGCCAAACCATGTAAAATCTTTGTATGTGATTTTCTCTTTCTTGTGTGGTTGATTGTTCATTCGATCATGGTGATTCACACTTCCGCATACACGCGCACAACGTTTCGCGCACTAGTTGTGATGATTAACACAAATCTACAATAGTGCAAAGCACAAGCGCCATAGAAAATCCACCCTCTCGAGTCTACTTACATTTTACGTCATCATTATTTATGGCTAAGGGAGGTGATCCAGTCATGTATGGTCGAAATGAGTCATTGCTTTGTTCTCTCTAGATTGAATTTCAACCCATATAGGTAAAGTGACCTCAACCCATATTCTATGTAGGTAAGGCCAACCCGACCAACATAATCTGCATCCAACATGGGTCAATTGAACCCAACTCGAGCTACTCATGATTAAAGATTTTTGGTCCATACCTAATCCATATATTAAGTATTGTGGTTATATCTGAGTTTAGTTGTGGGCAAAAAAGTAAAAAAAAAAAAAAAAAAAGGGAGAAGGCCCAATACAAAAATAATAGACCACCATACCATTAAAATCAGTTTATATATGCAATCCGACCCTAACTCGACCTATTTAAATGGCTTATGTGGTTCAACGCCAACCTATTTTACTGCAGGTTAGATTTATATGACCCATGGAGGATGCGGGTTAGGTTATCCAGGTATAATGAAGGTTAGTTGTGGATTAGATTAACTAGTTAGGTAAGATAATTCTACTGATAGGTCATGCGAATGCAACGTTCAGATTTTCTTTGGGATCTACCCTATAGGTCAAAGACATACTTTGTTGAAATACATGAGGCATTAGAATAAGATGAGCAAAGACTAAGGGTATCATCAAGAATATAATATGATCGAAACAGATGTTTAGTTTGATTAAAAAGGAATCAATTTGTGCAGAAACACAAATATGTGCAATTTATTCTTTGTAGGGTTTCACATAGAATGCTTAACTCATGGAGGACCTTGAGCTCAATTCAAAATGCCAAAAGGTACTCTGTTGGTCATGCATTACTTTGAGGTATTGCTCAATTCCTACAACAGTAAAATCTAAGAACCTTCAAAAAACAAAAAAAGACTCAAGATTAAGTTTTTTAACCCTTAAAATAATTTCTTTTATTAATGATTGCATTTTGGATTAGTGATCAAAACTTGATTTAGAACTCATTGGTTTATAGACCGTGGTGTTGTTTGGATCCATGGGCTTGGTTGCCTCACAATCAATCCATCAATAAATATATTTGCTCTCTTTTTACTTATCAACAGTTATTGCAAGAATAGAACAGAAGCTATTCCTAGCATGTAACATACTAATAGAAATACTTGAATGTATATATTTAGGAAAGTACAAAATTATTAAATAGTAGAAATCAGAGACAAGGCACTATAATAAAAATCAAATAAACAAAGAAAGTTTAAGATATTTCACTACCCATTTGAGGATAACCCTATCCTAGAAGCAATCCAAGGAAAGAATTAAGCTTAGCAAGAAAACGGGCACTTGAGAATCTTAGGAATAAGATTTGATAAAGGAGAATCATGTAGATAACATTCTAATGCTGAAAATGATTGGTCTAACTGATCGACCTTCATTCCCATTAATATCTTCAATCACCACCAACACATAAGAAAAAACACAAGCTTTAGGGAGCCCACATCCACTTACAAAATCAAAGAAACTAAAAAAGTTTGAGATATTTCCCTGCTCATTCAGGGATAACACTATCCTAGAAGCAATCCAAGGGAAGAACTAGGCTTAATTAGCAAGAAAATGGGCACTTGAGAATCTTTGGAATAAGATAAAAGTTGATGGAGGAGGAAAATTTAGATAACATTCTAATGTCCAAAATTATTGGTCTAATTGATCGGCCTTCATTCCCATTAATGTCTTCAATCACCTCCAACACATAAAAAAAACACGAGCTTTTTAGCCTCTTCAAAGTAACGAGGGTTGTGGCTGCTTCTGTTTCTTTGGAGTAAGAGAGTTTTGGGCCATAAGAAGAACCTACAAAAAAAATAATAAATAAATAGAGACATTCAACCACAACAGTGAAACCAAAGTCTGTCTTCCTATCGTCTACCTTGAAAGAAGCATCAGTGATTTATTGTGTTGTCTTTAAATAAATGTCTGGGGCTAGGCCTCAAGATCCCAAATCTTATTTTTCCCTTTTTTATGATATAGATTTTTAAATCTGATTTGATTCCTTGACATTAAAATAATGGGTACATCGCAATGAAATAGTTGATTTTTACAAGGCTATAGAAATTGGTTACTGAGTCTGGTTGAACTTAGTAATGACTAATAATTTAATGAAAAGAAATATCGGCATAAATTGAAAGGTTACCTTTTCAGCTCTTCGATATCGATTTCAAGTTGTTCAGTACATGCCTAAGACATTGAAAAAGGTCAATGAAACTTTATATTTGAACTCCTATAAGTTGGATGCTTCACCTACTATGCTCTGCTCTCCATATAAATAATCTCACCATGAGAGCATGCCATATAGTGTTATAATAAGGATATTGAATCATACCTTTTTTCTTTCTCTAGATCTTGTAGCAGATTTTTCTATTTTTCATCTTCCTCCTGAGCTTTTTTTGTGCATCATTCGGAAGTTCCCTCCTGTTCTTATTCCCTTTTCTTTGATTAGCTCTCTTTCCTGATGTACCTTCTCCAACAATGGGTACTGAGCCAACTACTTCTATAGTTGGTTGATTCCTTGGTATTGTGGAGGTACAAATTGGATTATTACTATTAAGTATTTGGTTTTGGTTTTGGGACTGTAGATGTTCAAAGAGGGTGTTGTACAGTGGTGGTGGGTTTATACCATCTGTACAATATGGAAATGTAGGATACATGGTTTGTCGTTTTAAGGGGATAGGTTTGGAATTGATTTTTAGAAGCTTTGAAAGTTAAAGATGGTTTGTATCTACAATGAGAAAAAGGAAATCAGTAAGAATGGTGGAATTCAGTCCATATATTTCTTCATGCAACGATCCACTTCAGAGAAAAATTAATAAATCTTAGTTTAGATCTATCAAATATTTTAGTCATGAATAGTGAAAGGGTTGAAAAATATACAACCTATCTTCAACAGGCAAACATCAAATTAAATCTCATAGGCCTTAGTTGTTCATGATAGCTTTTAATAACATATATGCAATTATCTATCCAACTATTGTTGTTTCTTACCACTAAAAAAGATGCAATATTTCATGAGTTCGGTGTGATTTTAGAAAAAAGATTTAAAATCTAGACCATTTGTGTGAAAACCATAACTATTAGAATTGATGAGGAAATCAAGAAAAATAAAATAAAAGATTAATTTCTCAAAACATCCAAGCATTTTACTAAGTTTGCTAGCTTTAAATGTTTCTAAATTAGAAAAGAGAAATAACATTATATGATGTAACACATTCAATCTTGAAAAGGATGACCCATCAAAATTGTTAAATTAGATTTCACCCAAATAAACATTCAATAAAAAACATAAATCGATTGAAGGAAATGGCGAGAAGTTTAAGTTTGTTATTAAAATAAAAAACAGCAACGAGATAAGAAAGGGACTACACTTTTCCATTTGTGTTCCCTCTATCTCCCAACCTATTCTGTTTTAATGTGGAGCCAATGTTCAATGATCAAGACTCTTTTTTTTTATTTTTTTTTATTTTTTGTGCTTATAAGTAAATTGTATTGATCGAAGAGGGAGAAAGAACAGGGCAGGGGGCCATCATTCACAGGAAGAAGCCAAAACAAAGAAATTTTAATGATCAAGACTGTTGAAATCATGATCCAAATGTAGCATTTCTAACCAAGAAATTTCCAAAATTGAAAGATTCTACCTCTTAATCATCACTTTATTTCCTTTTGATCAGATTCTACAATTATCTTATGTTGAATATCTTAATTAAAATTTTGTATATCATTGAGTCATAGCTTGAGTCTGAGTCTTAAAAGTCAAATCTGGGTTTCGATGTCTTATAAAAATTAATTAATTCATTGATATATGTTGGCTATATAGGTTAATAGATATAAAATTCAGTACCAGAACTATTTTTATGTATTTGTCTCTTGGAAACCAGTTATATCAACCGACTAGATCCATGCTAGTGCTAATTCTAAAAAATAATAACAATAATAATAAAAATAATAATAAATCATGTGACCTTGAATACAAACATATAAACCATGGTCACATGGATCTCAAGAACAAACATGGATCTGCAAATATTATGCAAATGGAAAGAAAATGGCAGGGTTAGCTCAGGGAATGAAAATCTATACTACAAACATGATTAGAGTCTCTTTAGATCTACAGAAATATAGTTACAAATAACAATGACAAAATAGAATAAAAGATTCATACCAGAGCGCACATTAGACTCACTCTTTCTGTATGGGAGAAGGGTAATTATTCAAGAAGGGCCCTAGCTCTCTCATTCCATGGAACTCTTGTAAATCTTGTGTGTTCCTATACATGGAGCAAGCCCTATATGGGGTATTTATAACAAATCTCATTTAACGCTTTTTCGTTGATTTACATTTTTGCCCAAAATTTACGCTTAGTGGCACAGTACCATTCATGGTTGTTCTTGGAGATAAGGTTTTTCTCATCTTCTTTTTAGTAATCTTCACATTGCAAGTTGATCAATGCGTTTAGCATTCGCGATTCTCCAAGTACGATAGCAATGTATTGCCTTTGAAACCTCATTAAAAAGAAAAAAAAAAAAAAAAGTGATTGAGGATTGGGAAGTAGCCAAGCGCATCATTTTATTCTTATTAATAATTTAATTAGAAAAATGAAATTTGAAGAAAGTCATTTCCAATTCCAATGTTTTTCGGTTTATTGTGGAACTAGAATACAAAGTCATGGTGTTCATTCCAGCTTTTGATATTGAATAAAGTTTCGCGTCAAAATGATTTCTTTTTTTTTTTTTTTTAAGTCGATCCAAGTTTATGACAAGGCGTACAAGACAGTTTCTATGGCAGACCTACTTTCCTATTTATAGCACGAATTCTAAAACGTAAAAAAGCATTGCAAATAAAATCCAAATAAATTCAACTAAGCATATTTTTGGGGAACATCATTCACACATTGCAATTTTAGAGGCCTCATGTAATATTTTTATATATATTTATAATATCAATTTTTGTATATAAAATCTGGAGAGGATTTATATTTTCCACACGAGTTCCCAAAACCTTGATTCTCCCTGGTGACATAGATGTTTAATGTACTACAACGTTCGGCTGGGTCAGTTTTCAATTTCCATATGTTCAATCTCATCCTACTTAGTAAGCAGACATAATCTTTAGACCAAGTTGCATTCCACTGACATGAAGTTCAAGCCAGGCCCAACAAGGTATATTAGCACATTTGAGCTAAATATGTCAGGGCAAGCTGAGCCTTTAATAATATAATTTACCAATCCAAATTCATTTTACTTGTACTGGGCTAGAAAATGAGACAAATCCAGCCATGTTCTATATAGTGATAGGGCCAAATTAAATAGACAACAATAATATATAGATGATTAATGCACATTGAAAAATAGATTCCTACAAATAAGAAGGTCTAGCTGTTCAAGATTCAACCGTATCTTTTCTACTGAATATATTTTGGATTGAGCTGATAGATCCAACATAAATAAATAGAAAACAGTAACCCATGAATGAACCTCAAAACAATAGTCTCCAGAATATAGCATACATGAGAAGGTCCAACCATTCAAGATTTGGTCTTATCTTTACAAATGAATGTGGACAAGCTGATGATATTGTAAGATCTTGTTGGTCTAGGCATTCAAGATTTGGCTTGGGCCAAATTAAATAGACAACAGTAATAGATGATTAATGCATATTGGAAAATAGTTTCCTACAAATAAGAAGGTCCAGCCATTCAAGATTCGGCCTTATCTTTTTTAATGAATGTATATATTGGATTGAGCTGATAGATCCAACCTAAATAGAAACTACTAACCCATGAATGAACCTCGAAACAATAGTCTCCAAAATTTGCATACGTGAGAAGGTCCAACCATTCAAGATTTGGCATAACTTTACAAATGAATGTGGAAAAGCTGTTAATATGTTATTGGTCTAAGCATGTAAGCTTTCGCTTGGGCCAAATTAAATAGACAACGGTAATAGATGACTATGCACATTGAAAAATAGTTTCCTACAAATAAGGTCTGGCCGTTCAAGATTCAGCCTAATCTTTTATCATGAATGTTTATTGGATTGAGCTGATAGATCCAACATATATAAATAGAGAACACTGACCCATGAATGAACCTCGAAAGAATAGTCTCCAAAATATAACATGAATGAGAAGGTTCAACCATTCAGAATCTTGCCTTATCTTTACAAATAAATGTGGACATGTTAGTTTAAGATCTTGTGGGTCTACGCATTCAAGATTTGGCATGGGCCAAATTAAATAGACCACAATAATAGATGATTAATGCACATTAAAAAAATAGTTTCATACAAATAAGAAGGTCTAGCCGTTCAAGATTCGGCCTTATCTTTTCTAATGAAGTAATGAACGTATATTGGATTGAGCTGATAGATACTGATGGGTCAGGCCCAAATGACTCGGTCCACAATGACGGGTCAGGCCCAAGAGACTCAGTTCACGATGGTGGGTAAGGTCTAGGTGACCCGAGGCCGTGATGAGCCCAGGTCTAGATCCATTCGTCGTGGGTCGGGTCCGGATCTACGAGGTGACGAAGTCAGCGCGTCGTTCCCTTAACCTGCTTTTACCAAGTCCTGCGGAGGAGATCCTACCTGTCTCGTCTGTTGAGGGCGGTTCGGAGACTCCGCAAAAACGAAGCGTCCGTTGCTGAAGAGTCGTCCCCATCTGTTTGGGGAAGATTATAAATCACAGAACCCCGCCGGCACTAGGGGGCAAGCAATTCATATTCACTTTTACACGACCATTGT
>QPKB01000005.1:18928011-18971302 GCA_003546025.1 Camphora micrantha | reverse complement strand
TGTTTATTCAAATTCTAATTGATATATGCTCATGCCTAAATTGATTACCTGCCAAACCGTTGTGTTTGATACTTGTTGTTTTGGTGTTCAGGTGCACGCAACGTTGCCTTTGAGGATGAACGTCATGAGGAGTCTGTTGTGCCACCCCCAGCTCGAGAGAGTGGCAGCCTGACGACATCAACTAGACGTCGGGCGGGGTCGTGATAATCAAGTCATTTTGTTATGGGTGTTCTATTTAAACTTTTGGATGTATTGGCCTTTGTTGGCCTCTTATTTGGGATGTAACAAACTTAACGTACTTTTGGGTTAACTGTGAAACTTTGACTATGATGGAAATGCCATGTTATATTTCCTCTTTCTGATATTAGGTCTTGATCTTGATGTTCTTACTCTTGCAATTGAGATATTCATGCTTTTTCTTGATACAATTTGCTACACGCTTCCGCAAACATGATCGTGTGAGTTAGTCCCCGTTCTCAGGATCCTTACCGCGGGAACCTGTGGGAAACCATGACAGTAAGATCAATTGCGTGTCGCAGGCCCGGGTCTCGGTCCGGGGTCGCGACATGAGCCTTTTGATCTTTCTGCCGGTTTGTGTGTGTCAATCATTTTCATCCACTTCAAGAACACATTCAAGACTTCATCCTTATGCTTCATGATGTACACCTATGCTCCTCTGGAGAAGTCAACAATGAATGTAACAAACTAGTGCATACCTCCCAAAGATGCCACCTTGGTAGGACCCCATACATCCAAATGAACATAGTTTAGTGTGCCTTGAGTGCAATGGATCGCGGTGCCAAACTTCACTTATGTCTGCTTGCCAAAAACACAATGTTCACAAAATCCCAACTTGCAGGTCTTTCCACCTTGCAACAAGCCTTACTTAACCAAACCCTGCAATGCTCTCTCCCCAGCATGCCTTAGACGCATGGGCCACAATGTGGTAGTGTCCGCAACAGTTTCATTGGAACTATCAGATATTATTGCTGCTCCACCCACAACTGTACTCCCTTGCAAAAAATACAAATTACCACTTCGGACACCTTTCATCAACACAAGTGCACCATAAACAACTTTTAGAACTCCACCTTCCATGGTAATCTCTTGAAGTCTTTGGAGTTTAAAGCACCAAATAAGATGAGGTTATTCTTCAAATCCGGTACATACCTAACATCTGTCAAAACTCTAATTGCTCCATCATGCATCTTCAAATGGATTTTCCCTATCCTTTTGTTTTGCGGGCATTATCATGCCCATCAAACCGTTCCACCATCCAACTCTTGAAAGTTATGTAAATCATTCCTGTTGGCACACATATTGATAGGTAAAACCCGAGTTTAAAATTCCACTCATCAGAATGGCATACCAATGAAGAAACTGTCAAATTAAATTCAAAATCATCAACCCCATTGTATCCTAATGTTATCATCAAATTTAACTTTGTCCTTGTTTTTCAACTTTGGAAAATTATTCTTCCAATGACCCTTTTTGTGACAAAACGCACGTTCATCTTTTGCAGGTGGTTTTGATTTTCCTCTCGATTTAGGACGAGATTTACTACCTTATGTCCTATCATTTGATTTTCCTCTTGCTGTCAATGCATCAGACCGATGAATCTATGTGGGCTTGAATTGTCCCTTCTTTCGATATTCATTATTCATCAAAGTAGCAGACACAACATCATATTTAACCTCAGTCTTCATGTTGATCAAAGTGTGAGCAAAATGATCATAACAATCAGGAAGCAAATAGTTCAGAAAGAAAGTAATGCCTTATCCTCATCAATCAATTTTCAGCATCAATGTTCATCAAAATCAGCAATAATTTTTTAAAATCATCAAGATGTTTCATTTATAGAATACCTGACAATACTCAAAGCGGAAAAGTTTATCTTCATAGATCTGATTCTCCAAGCTCTGTCATATACTTTTTCCTCCAATTTCTGCCACAACTCTTTTGCAGAAGTTCTCTCATCGTGGAGTCTTTTTCTATTCATTCGTGAGACAATAATCTGATGGTGTTACATGCCTGATGATTAATCTTCTACCATTCTTATCTTCCATATCTGAGGGTTTTATCCTCCAAAGTAATTATCAATTCTGGTTGGCTTTGAACATCTCTCTATCTCACATTGCACATACCAAAGTTAATGGTACCATCAAATTTCTTAACTTCAATGTACATTCGAAATGGTTGGTCTTTGCCGATGATTGAGCGTGCATTTTTTCTGTCTGTCAAACTATCATCCACTCCGTTCAGATCATAGATCTCATCGATACGAGCCCGTAGGAAGAAAACAGAGTGCAAATCGGAGTCCGAATGGCCCCGATAGTGTAACATTCTGACCGTCAATCTGGTCAATGATGTTCGTTGGACCGTATTGCCTGACGTCAGCTGCACTGCTGGAATGGGCTCCTATTTTACTAGTCAGGCTAAACTGGCCCAACTGACCTGACCTGGACTGCTACGGGTTTCTCTTCGATGGGTTTCTACTACAGAAACCGTGGATGCAGCCTACTGCTTCCTCTTTCTGGCGATTACATGGTGCGGGAATGCTCTCGCGATGTGCCAGCACAGGCGACTCCCGACGAACTTTTCTCAGTACAGTAGGAAACACCGGCATGACAACACCTTTCTTCTCGGCAACGACAAATGGTACAGAGCCCCTTCGTCTCCTTCACTTCAGGCGATGTGAAGGCCTCTGCAACAGAGGATCAAAAAGTCTGTTCGATGTCTGGATCCTCCCTATCCTCTGTAACTTCTCCGTTCCGGAGTCTCCGACGATCTGCAACAAAGCATGTGGCCCACCTCGATAAAATCAGAATCCTCTGATTGAATCGGCCAGACGAAGTGTTACTATAATGGTCTTCTTGGACTGGGATTAATTCCTCGTCCTCTACCTCGTCGCTCTTCTTCCTCTATGGCCTATCTTCCACTTGAGATGATTGAAAGAAGAAGTAAAGAGAAGATTTTGCTAAGAAGAAAAGATATAAAAACCAAAGAAAAAAAATTAGAATTGGTTTTCTTTGAGGAAACCGTCCTCCAATAATTCACTGAAGTGATAACTTTGTTTTTTTTTTTTTTTTTAATAATCTCCATTACTTGCCAAAGACCAAGTCTTTATAACTACAGCGGTAGAAAACCCACGTTCAAGAAATAACTACCCAAAACCCATTACTGTATTACACTGATGCCACTACAATAGGAAAATATTACTAACATAGAGAAACAAATCTCCATAAAAAATGGGACAACTTTTTCGAATGGATCTTTGCAAAGCTACAGATCACGTGAGATCATGTAACAACTGTTGAGGGCCCCATGTGTACATGGAGATAATGGGTGCATGGGATAAGATCACACGTTGAATCCTGCTTCTTCTCTCTTCCTCAATCAGAACCGGGAAACCAAACGCTGGATCCAAACTGATCTCTTCTGCAAGCAGCGTTCTGCAACGAGCTTGAGATTGAACTGACGACTACTCCTCCCATCAACAATCGTGGCCCACCTTCATCTCACTGATCTTGCATAGATCGCATCACCGCAACAATGCTCTTAATACCAATTTGTTTGTGATCCGTGTGTGTGGAAGCGTGCGATCAACGGGGAAACAATCAAGCCACACAAAGGGTAACACACTATATACGTGTTGGGTGATTTCACACTGATCCACGGACAAAACTCGTCTTCTTCTTTCCACCAAGCATAGTTTTCCCACATTTAGGTTACAACCAGAGAGATAATATGTAGTTTTGATAAATACAAAATTACCACCTCAACCTAATACAAATGAGTTGGGCTTATAAAACGAGCCAAACCCAACCCATAAACGCCAACAAAATGGCTTTAGTTAACTCAATGTTGTTGTCTTGACAACAGGAACCCAACAACACATCAATAGTGTGGGCTAGTCACTATTGATAGTTTGAAGTGGAACATTTTCCAGGGAAAGCAAGCTAATATGCCTTGAAAAAGCTGTTCCCAGCCAAATTTTCGACTGGATTTTGAGAACTTCTTGTTCTAATAGAATCCCAATCCAAACATGAACAGGAGGAAAGCGGTAGACTGTGTATCTTGTCCCAAAGCAGAGCATCATTTCGTTGGAAAGTGAGAGACTCTTTAGGTTACTATCAACATCATAGTAGACCTGATTAGGTAGAGATCTGCGGAATGAGATGACCGATGGTTATTTTGCTCTTGCTAATAAACCATTGAAATTAAACTTAGAATTATAGCTTATTTGAATGCAATGCAATGGAGTTCTGGATCCAAACAGGGCCAAGCTTTAATCAATTATCTAAAACGAAATCTTTAATCGTTCAAAAATTAATAAATTTTTTGTTCATTCAAAATTTTAATTTTTTTAATTTCTTGTAGGTTCTTAGATTTTCCCACCACAACACTTGAGCAACACCTTCAAATCATGCCAAGAGAATGTCTTTCCTAGCATTTTAAACCTTGTAATCTTAGAGTCCCAAAGGAGTTGAATACTCTTTACAATATTTTCCTTTCTATGATTATTTATTACTTGTGTCGAAGGTCCTTTAAATATATCTATGCTATTTGGCATTGAATGGGTTGCTAAGGTTTATTATTTCGATCTTATCTCAATCTCCATAAATGATCCTAATTCACAGAATTAAGCCTTAACATGTGCTAGGGTCCTTTTTAACCAGTATCTCTATTAAATTTCAATACCAATTATTAAACTAGCCAATTAACCTAAATCCAATTTAAAAATCAATCAAACACAAAGAGAAGGAGACGCGAGACTTATACGTGAAAACTCCTACTTGGAAAAAAACCACGGTCCTTATCATCTAGGCCAACAGACAACCAAACACTATAAGAAAGAAAGTTACAAAACTCACAGCACCCTTCCTAGTTGCAACTAAACTTAAGGACTCCTTGATTTGCCGACGCCTTCACCGTTCTTGAAACCAACGCCTTGAACGCGTCTTCAAGGTTGATCTACTACGAGAGAGTAGATGGAAAGAACTTCAAAGCTTGAATCTTCAACACTTCAAAATGATGGCTCTGGAGAGGATGATGGATCTCTCAACTTAGAGTTGGAGAGAATTAACTTTTGGGTTGCTAGGGCAAGAATGTATGGCCAAAAGTAGTGTGAAATAGAGGCAGTTTGGGTGGCATTAAGAATGGCAATTAGGCTTAAAATCGGGAAATGTATATTAAGTTCGCCACAAGATAAACCGACTCGTTCGCGCTGGAGCGAACCTTGATTCTGTCTGGTGAATTCTCAGTCTCACTCGCACTACAAGAAGTTGCACTTTTAGCGACGTTTTTTTGCCGACGCTTTTATAAATTCGTCGGTAAAGATACACTTTTGCCGACGAAAACGTTTTTCGTCGGTATCAATGAGACCTTTTACCGACGTTTCAAGGTCAATGTCGGCCAAATCACATCTTTACCGACGTTTTTAATAAAAACGTCGGTAAATGTCTAACCTTTACCGACGTTTCTCTATAACGCACGTCGGCGAAGTTAACTTAAAAACTAATGATTTTTTACCGACGAATCATAAAACGTTGGTAAAAATTATTATTTATTTATTTATTTTTCTTTTTTATTTTACCGACGCAAACGGAACGTCGGTAAAATTGTATTTATATTCTTTCTATTTTATTTACTCTTTTGCCGACGAAAAAAAACGTCGGTAAAAGTATACCATATTCTTTATTTATTTTTATTGTACCGACGACAATAAACGTCGGCAAACGTATTTTTATATTTTTATATTATTTACCGACCATTAAAAACGTCGGCCAAAGGGTTTCATATTTTTCATTTAGATTTCTTTTACCGACGAAAATAAACGTCGGTAAAAGTCTTTTTATTTTTTATTTTTATTTCTTTTATTTTACCGACGAAAATAAACGTCGGTAAAAGCGTTTTTATTTTTATTTCTTTTATGTTACCGACGAAAAGAAACGTCGGCAAAAGTTATTATATTATTTCCTATTTTGCCGACGAACCGAAACGTCGGTAAAGATAATTTTAATATTATTTATTAATTTGCCGACGAAAATAAATGTCGGCAAAAATGGTTTAAATTGTACAAATATTTTTTACCGACGAAAAAAACGTCGGTAAAATGAATATAATTAAAAGTATTTTATGCTTTTTATTTTTATTTCTGATTTTTCTGGTGGAAAAAAACTTCACTAAAAGTAATTTTTTTTAAATGGTATATTTGTTTTTTCAATATAGTAATCATGTTAACCTGTTTATACACCTTTATAAAAAAACATACATATTCGTGTACATATATTCAATATAAAATTTGCATGCAAATAAAAGTTCCTAAATAAACAAACAATCATCGCCATTTTTCATCAAATCATTTATCTCATTAAACACATATATTACAATCAATAATGATACAATCACATATAAATGTCAAATATACATAAACAAATAAAACTCAAAAGAATAAGACACCCCTAGAAATTTGCAACCGACCCAAAGCGTCCATCAATATGCAAAGACAAAAATAACTTTAGGATCATTTCAATGAACGAAATTATAAATGAAAGATAAACATATATATATAAATCTTTTCTTAATTTTTCGGCAGCCTGTTTTCCATCTTAAATGTTTGAGAATCAGGCAGTTTTTTATGTCTAATTCGTTTACCTAAAGTCCAATTCATTAGCCGTCAATTCGTACAAGTTACTTTGGCCTTAAATAAGGTACCCGTGTCGGTTTTTGATTTTTTTGGCGGCCATTTCCCGTTTCAGACCTTCGACGAGCCGTTTTCAAGCCCAAGTGTTTGGAAAATTCGATGTTTTTGCTTCTAGTTCTCTAATTGAGAGTCCTATTTGCGAACCGTCAGTTCCTACAAGTTATACTAACCTCGAACGAAGTGCTTGTGCCGGTTTCTGATTTTTGGGGGGGCCGTTTCCCGTTCCGGGCCCCCCGGCGGGCCGTTTTTCGAGCCCAAGTGTGTTGGAAAATCCGATGTTTTTGCTCCTAAATCTCTAACCGGGAGTCCTATTTGCGAACCGTCAGTTCCTACAAGTCACACTAGCCTCGAGCGAGGTGCTCGTGCCGGTTTCAAATTTTTTTTCTGGGGTCGTTTCCCATTCCAGACCCCTGGCGGGCCGTTTTCGAGCCTAAGTGTTGGAAAATCCGATGTTTTCGCTCCTAAATCTCTAACCGGGAGTCCTATTTGCAAACCGTTAGTTCCCACAAGTTACTTTGGCCTCGAGGGAAGTGCTCGTGCCGATTTCTTATTTTTCCGAGGGCCGTTTCCCCTTTTCCGGACCTCCGGCGGACCGTTTTCGAGCCTAAGTTTTGGCACATTGTCGATTTTTCGCTTCTAAATTTGTAACCGGGAGTCTTATTTGCGAACGTTAGTTCCCACAAGTTACTATACCTCGAGCGAACTGCTCTTGCCGGTTTTTCGATTTTTTCGGGGCCGTTTCCCATTCCAGACGAATTCTTTAAAATCAGAGACCTTTACTGACAATTTTTTTTTTTTACCGACGAAAATGATCATCGGGAAATTTATTACCGACGTTTAATTTTAGACATCAGTAAAGCCCTGTTGTTTTTTTCCTCTCCCACCACCAAAAAAAGCCCTATTTTATCCTCTCTCTTGCTTAATCTCTCTGCGCTCTCTCGATCTTCTCTCTCTCGCCCTCTCTGGTCTCTCTCTCTCTCTCTGTCTCTCTCTCGACCTTATTCTCTCTCTCTCTCTCTCTCTCTCTCTCTCTCTCTCTCTCTCTCGCTCAACTCTCTCTCTCTCTCTCTTCCCTCTCTGATCTCTCTGATTTCTTGCTCTCTCCATTCTGTCGGTCTCTCTCTCTGCTCTCTCTCTCTCTCGCTCTTGGTCTAATTTTAGGAAAAGTAAAAATCAGAGATTATTCTGCTCGAATTAGAAAACGTCGGTAAATTCGAATTTTAGCGACGTTTCTTTGAAAACGGTCGGCAAAGTTCAATTTTATTATTAACTTGATTTTAGGAAAAATAAACATTTCTAAAAATAAAATAAAACATTATCGACGAATTTTATGACGTCTGTAAAATGAAAATTAAAAAAGCGGGTCTTTTTACCGACGAATTTTTTTTCTCGATGAAAATTAGCATCAAAAAATTTATTACAAACGTTTAATATAAAACGTCTATAAAATTTGATAGACCTTTTTACTTGTTTTAAATAACAAAAAAAAATAATTTTGGGCAATAAAAAGTCATTTCTTGCGACGAAATATAAACCTCCCTAAACGTCCCTCTTCGTTTTTTTCCCTCTCTCCGCCTCCAAAACCCTGTTTTCGCTCCACTGACTCTCTCCCTCCAAAAGCCCTGTTTCCTCATTCCCTCTTTCCTCATTCTCGCTCTCGCTGTCTGTCTGCTCTCTCATTCTCGCTCTCGCTCTCAACGCTCTCTCTCTGCTCTCGCTCTCGCTCTCGCTCTCAACGCTCTCTCTGCTCTCTCTCTCTGCTCTCGCTCTCTCTGCTCTCTCACTCTCTCTGCTCTTCTCTCACTCTCTCTGCTCTTCTCTCACTCTCGCGCTCTCTCTCTATCTCGCTCTCTCTCTCTCTCTGCTCTCTCTGTCTCTCTCGCGCACTCTCGCTCTCTCGCTCGATCTCTCTGCTCTCTCTCTCTCGATCGATCTCTCTGCTCTCTCTCTCGATCGATCTCTCTCTGCTCTCTCTCTCTGCTCTTTCTCTCTGCTCTCTCGCTCTCTCGCTCCGCTCTCTCTCTCTCTCTCGCTCCGCTGTCTCTCTCTCTCTCTCTCTCTCTCGCTCGCTCGCTCTCTCTCTGTGCTCTCTCTCTGTGCTCTCTCTCTCTCTCTCTCTCTCTCTCTCTCTCGCTCTCTTTCCCTCTCTCCTGCCGTCGCCCCCTTCTCTCTGGTATGCTCTCTCCTCTCTACTTCTCTTTTTTTTTTTAGTTAGGGCAAAAAAAAAAAAAAAAAATGTATGCCCCAGCGATTCCTCATCTCTATTCTTTCATTTTTTTCAATTTTTTTCTCCCTCAGGTTTGCAATCCATCTCTCTGCGCTCTCGCTCTGTCGATTTGCTCACGATTTCTGCAGCCATCTAAGGTATGATTTTTTTTTTAAATTTATGTAAATGTAGATTGTAAATGTGTTTTCATGCTTGCAGATTTTTTAGTTATTATTTTTTGTGATGGGGTGTGACAGTGGCAATGGACAGATGGAGTTCTTTTTTTATTTTTTAAAGGTTTTAGCTGTTTTGCAAGGATTTAGTACTTTGGTTGCAAAGTTTTTCTTCTTGTATGTGCATCTATTTTTTGTGTTTTGAGTTTTGATAGATGGAGATTGGATATTCGTTGCTTTGGCCAAGTGGGCGTCTTTTGCTGATTGTTGGGGCAAATGGAGCTAATGGGACTTCCTGCCCTTTAGCATGAAAAAAAAAAAAAAAATTTGGCTTCCTACCATATAATTTAGGCAGCCCCTGCTCTAATCATATATAAATTGTTAGAAGAGATTAGTTCCATTTGAGAAAATGTTCCATGGTTGAGATCTTGGGAGGTTGGGCCCTGTAATGATGGAATGGCCAGACCCTTCGAAAGAGTCTGAATACACAGCCGTCTTTCCTGTTGTTTGTGGGGGAGTGGGATGTGTAAAAACTTTACACTCTGGTGTCCAAAAATAAATTCCGCCAGTTCCAATCTTTAAATTTTACTTCAGTAAGGATTGGTCATACAGTTATATTGGAAATGTGATTGATAAGGAGATTCAATTAAGACAAATAGTAACACATGTGATTGTGTTTATCAAGTTATTAGATATGTGCTTAATATTACTGTGGACTGTCCCTTGTTGAAGTGTAATTTTAAGGATGGCACAGGGCAGGGGGGTGTTATTTATCTTGAATGATCCATTTTATCATTATGATTTATAATATGATTTAAGGCATATAATTAAAACTACATAACATTGTACCGATCAGGTTATCAGTCATGTGGTGTTACAATGAGGCAGCTCTTTTTTTTTTTCACTTGTGGTTAAATTCATTGAGAAAGCTACCAATAAAAAGGACTATACTTACGAGTTACAAGCACCCAACTAAATGAAAGAAAGCCCACCAAACACCTAAGAATAAGAAGAAAACTAAAATTCGCGGAAGAAAACTAATATTCATCGTGTAAAAGCAGTGTAAAAGTAACCTCCTTCTAACTAAACAAAATTTGATCCATTGTAATGCCATAAAAGAGAGGGTTGATCGACACCCAATAAGCTACTATAAATTTTATCTTTTCCATCACATAATCAAGTAAACAAAATTTGATCCATCGAAATGCCATAAAAGAGAGGGCTGATCGACACCCAATAAGCCACTATAAAGTTTATCTTCTCCATCACAAAATCAATACTTGATTGAAGCCCTTCAAAACACTCAGAATTCCTTTCCTTCTACAATAGCCCATTAATAGCAGAAAATGACATATTCAACATTCGTTTGTTCCTAGGAGATAATTCATTAAAAGAGTTTTCAAGAACGCAATTTCATGCTAACAAATGGGCCCTTATAATTAACTTTAAATTAATTAGGTTTTGATAATGATGATGACGACGACGAGGACGACAGCTACAATGATGATCTCAATCATAGCCAAATCTCAACTTGGGCCCTTGTTGAGGTAGTTCCAAAAGACCAAAAATCAAGCTGTCCTATAGTTCACGAACTTTGGAGAGCAAGGCAGTCTACTTCTCTGCCAAAACAAATAGCTCTAACAGATAATTCAAAACACAAGACACTAGACACTGAAAACTAACTACTTTTCCTTATTGTTTTTATGAAAGTGTGTGTTGTGCATTGTCTCTGCTCATTGGGTGCTTTTTTATCTTTTTGGTAACTTAGGGAAATGGGATTGACTTTAACAAATCATGTTTAAATGGGTTGGACCAAGCAGAGGTGAACAACAAACCCATGAAATATGTAATTAGAATGGTCATGAGTCGTGACATCAAAACGAACAATTTTCATTATTATTATCATGTAATGATTGTTTTGATTTATGTTATTTATATTATTATTTCAGCAGCATTACATTTAATATACTTTGTCATTTTCTTTGACGCACCTCCCTCACTTTCATGTGCCACAACTTATTATTGAAGCAGTTTCCTTTTTCTTTTTTGCACCTAATTTATGTGATCCATCTCTTCTTTTCATTAAGAAGGAAAGCTAAATCACACAAGTGAAACTGTGAATAGATAGTTTTGTTGTTTCGAGCAGTCCAAAATGACTTAATTGAGTATGTTTTATATGCACCATCCAACAGATCATGAACTTACAAATGGGGATTGTAGAGTAGTTTCAAGCAACTATCAATTTCTACTTCTTAGCCAAAAAGGCCAACAAAGGAATCAATTTCTATTTCTGTTTTTTTCCTTTTTTTACAAATTTCTTCCTTTCAACTAATACCTCCAAATGCAACTTACATCATATCCTTTTACCAACAAATAAAAAGAAAAAAGTCCTGGCGTTATTATACAATGTAAAGTTAACAATCCAACTCTTTGGGCAATGTTCTCCTATGAGAAGACTGCATATGAGCAGTTCAACTCATGAGGCCCACTTAAGATGTCCTCTTATTAGTGGGGTGAGATACATGGAAAAGCCTCATTGCGGATAAGGGCTGACAACAAAGAAAATAAAAAAAGAAACCTTGTAAGATAATCATAACCCTTGATTTGAAAGCTATAAACTTTAGTGGTTTTTTAACCATATATTTTTTTGATATTCAATGCAACAGTGGATAAAGGTTTTCTAATAGTGAATTTGGACTTGATACCAGATCATAAGGGGATGAGAGTGTGAAGGCCTACACTGATTAAGGTGGGGGCTTCAGTGGGGCAGTGGGCCCCACTGAGTTGGATTGCATATGCAATAGCGTGTAGGAGAATATTTCTCTCAATTCCCTTACCACATCTACCCCTTTTGAATTAATATCCTGTTTTGACATGACTTGAGGATTGGTCATCGTAAAACATTATCACAACGAAAAGATTATACGTTGCCATCAAGATTTGAGGACCTAAAAGTGGGTCATGTAGGAGGTTGCTCATTTTCGTAAAAATGCTTGCCATTTTGGGCACTATATATTTCTATACATGGTTAAAAACGAAGAATTAAAGGTGAATGTTAAAAAAAATAGCTATCAATAACATCCCCTTTGATGAAAATTGAATCAAGTAAAGATAAAAAAATGAATATCCAACCATCACCTGAGCAATTTCAATAGCTAGGAAAGTCAAGATGTGATATACATATCCACCTTATGTCCTTCACTCACACCTCTTTAATAATTTCTTAGTAAGTCATATTTTACAGTGACTTCCTACATATTCATTTCCTATGTGTTTTATTCAAACAAATAGGGGCTAAAAGCTTTCGCGAGAGACAAGTTATTGAATCGTCTTACTAAAGTCATCATCATCTTTCCAAGTCTGTTTGTTTGCTTGGTAGTGAATGTGAATCCTAAGTAGCATCTTTTTTTTCTTTTTTTAAATAAATCTGTGAAATAATAAAAAAAAATACAAAAACAAGACTAAAGATCTACATATGGCCATCAAAATCTCCTTCAGCGGGTACCAACTCAGCCGTCACTCAAGCAAATCAAATCTAGAAAAGTGAGGGTGAAATCTGAATCAACACAAAACAAAGTAACAAATCTTTCTTTTGAGTGAAATCATTTTACTATAAATTCTCAGCAACACAATACAAAGTAGCAATGTACCATCTAAGGGGTGCCATTTTTGGGTAGGTTTTTTTGGGTGGCCTCCAGGTGTGGTACCCAAGATTTTTCACCAATTTTTAATTAGGTTTGGGTCTAGGTCGCATCAGATTTATTCTTTTATCCTCAAGGTTCAAAAGTACACAATGCCACTCTCCACCTTCATATATTATTAAGTAAGGAGAATCCACCAGTGAGCACCATCTCTTGAGTCCCATCCCAGGACAGTACCTACTTAATCAGCATGCCCGGATACCCTCCCCCAGATCAATCCAGCTACTTTTTCTTCACTATAACACACCTTCACTAGAACACACCTCCATGAATTGATGCAAGTTAAAACTGATCCTTATCCAACTATTACTCACAATTAGGCGGAAATGGAAAGAATAATACTTTCTAAAACTATTGAACTTGAATGTAATAATAGATCAAATAATATTGCTAGTGGCCTGGTACATCAATTGGTGAGGCGCCTCCTTCCACGGAAACAAATACGGATCAATCTCTTGGGTTGTAGCAATGATGATGAGGGACATAGGTGAATGTGTGTGGGTTAATATTTTGTAAATTCTTAGGTTTTATATAGATCTTTCGATCTCCCTCTTCCGCTTTGATTGGTAGGCCTTAGGTGGGTGGGCCTTACAAGGGATGCTCATTAGAGGATGACTGAGTTTTATTAAATTAGCAGTTCACGATGGTTTCTCTACGATTGTGCTCCATTCTAATGCAAAGGAAGGGATCAATAGTATTAATGGAAAACCAGACTCGGCTATTAATTCCATCATTGTGGATTTTCATCGTCAATGTCTTTGTTTTTCCTTTTTCCAAGTTTTTCTTTATTTCTAAAACACTTAAGGATGCTGCTCACATTTTAGCCAAATCTTGTTCTAAGACTTGGTAAGAATTTTTGCTGGGATGGTTTTCTCCCAGATTGGGTGAGGTGTTGTTTGCCTTCTTTCTAAGTTTTGGGGTTGTCTTTGTTTTGGTGTTTTGTTCTGCTGTGTATCTGTCTTGAATGAAGTTCTTTTTTTTACGGATTTTTTTATTATATTAAACTAGCTAATATAAATTTGGGTCTTGATCCCCATCTGGGACCGTGTCAAATTCAGGTCCATTCATCTAGACAAGACTGGGTTCTGGTGAACAATGGGTATAACTTGACCCAAGCTCGACCCTTTATAAACTGATGAATTAAGTGGCTAGGAAGCTCTGGTCCAAGACCCAATTTCCATGCCCTTGAAGCGATGGAGATATCACCCACACACTACGGCACTCATGATAGCTCTTCTCTCTCTCTCTCTCTCTCATATGGCTTTGGGGTCCATGATCCAGTCCATTAGATCCAACAATGGTTAGATCACAGTTTAATTTGATAGCCTGGTTGATACAACTATGTCAATGGTTTAAAGGACAGTACAGGCCTATACTCATTGAGATGAAAACCCAAGGTATAAGATGGGTACACCTCTCAAATACTGTCGTCAAGTTAATAACTTGCTTACTATGTTGTTTTTAATTTGATTAAACTGTTTTTGTTTCCTTATTATTTTTAATTTATAGATTAATTTTACAAATCTAAACCAGATAAGATGGGTACACCTCTCAAAATCTGTCGTGGCAATGACTTTCTACGTGTTAGGGAGTGGACAGATGAGTTCGAACATAAACCATTTATAAATGACACACCTATAGCAAAGCATGGCACACGCAAAATTGAACTTGCTCAGTGGCTAAGAGTGTGTGTGCAACTTCATCCCGGAAAGATATATAATGATAAAGATTAGCGAGACATTGCCACCAGCTTGGGATGCTGCGAAGAGGAGGATATTTGAAATCTTACGACCATGGCATGCGGTGGAGTTTGTTGACCTATTACAGTCATTTGAACAATATATTCAGCCGTCATGGATAAAGTTCAGGAAAGAGAAGATGGTTGAAGGAACATGTGTTCGAGAACATTTGCTGAACAAGGAACAATTGTTCTACGATCTTAAAAGAAGAGGATTCGAACCAAATATTGTAGATCTGGTACATTCCATAGTAAGCACTCTACCACCTCCTTGGCCGGTTCAAGACATTCATGCGAGGCTGAAGACTAAATTCGTAGATATGAGGGAATTAGGGGATATGTTGGAAGAGATCGAGTTAGACCTTACAACAGTGAAAGCTTTAGAAGATTTAGATGATGGACTGAACAGCAACAACACCGTACGAAAGTAGTTCTTCATATTCCAGGTATTAATATCCTCTTATGATGACTATTGAGATAGTATCCGTAAGTTATTTTCCATTAACATAATGGCTTCTTATAATGACATTTTATAAAATTGTTAAACAGATTACTATATGCCTAAAGGAAAAAATTGGAGAGTCGTAGAGAACGGGTCAAGCCTCGGGGAGTATGGGATGTACCCGCTAAGCGGGATGACGACGACGACGACGTGCCTAATGATGCATTCCAGCAAGACGAAACAACATTTGTTGTCCCGGTCCTCGTCGATGGTACTAGTGTCCAATACTCTAGGGATGATATAGATCTTGAGAAAGTTCTCAGTGATGAGTCAGCAGACGGGGATGGCCAAGAGGAGGATGAAACATTGGCGGAATACGAAGATGATGAAGAAAATGATGTTCATAGTTAGGAAGATGATGACATGGAATATGACATGTACTGTTTGTTTCAGGTTTTGCACATGTAATGATTAAGTAAATTAATAAAAATCTTGTCTTACATAATGACATTGTCTTCAATTTCATTTTCTCTTCTGATTTGTTCATATATGGATAAGACCTACATTTCACATTTTATTCTTAATTCTATATATCATAGTTGCAAAAGATGCCAAACGGAGGGAAAAAATGGGTCAAACCAGGAGAGTTGTCCCGTCAAGTGCAAGCATCCAATTATTTATTAAAGAGAAAAAAGACAATTAAGCAGAATGCAGAAAAACTTGCATCTATAGGGCTCCCGCTGATCGCACGTACTATATTTGGTTCGGCTAACGGGACAAACGATAAGGGAAAGAGGAATGTTAGCGGGAATGATAAAGATGAGAACTACATTCCCGTCGAAGACGATGTAGATGACGAGACATCTTGGTCTCAAACGGATGAGGTAATCGTTTTTGAAATGTTTATGACGTGTACTTTAAAATATTAGTTTTTATGGTGTCTCTCATGCTAAAATGATTTCCATTTCCATTTAATGTAAATTGCTGACATTCACTTTACTAATATTATTGATTTCTGCTAATAATTATTTATTTTCCTTGTCACTTTGCTTTAAGCCAGATTGAAGATATGCCTCGGGATAATCGGTGTGAAACGTGCTCGGAAGATCGCAGATGCACTCGGGTTAGCTCGTGTAGACAATACACCTGAGGCCTCAACACAACCTCCACCAGCTGCTCTTCTAGTTACACGGTCTGGAGGATCAGGGAGCACCCCTGATTTGGCAGCCCCCCAGCCTCCGCCGATTCAGCCTCCGATCACACAGCCCTCGCCGTCCCAGCCTCGGCCGTCCCAGCTTCCGACGAGTCCTCATACAGTCGGGAGCAGCGTAGGTGAGAAAATTATTTGCTTCTAAAATCCTAAATTCACCTGAATTTCATGATTTTTGTTCCCTAACTCATTTAGCACTGTCATCTTAACAGCATCAGCCCCTATCTCGGAGGTTCCGAGTCGTGTAAGGGGTGTTACGCGAGGGAAGAATGTGACAAAGCTGAGGAGACAGCTGGGTCATAACATCCCGGTCCCGATCCCCATCTCCAGTCATAGGCCAGAAGGGGAACATGCCCCATCACTGGTTAACCATCTTGGGTTAGCCATTAGAGAGGGTGCCCCAGTCAGGCCCCATGGTTGGAAGAAGCTTGACAGTGGGATCAAGCTTGCCGTCATTGCTGCAGTAAAGGTAAATTGAAACGAGAAATATCAACCAATCTGATTATAGTTGTGCTCCTCATTATAATATCTGATTATATTTTGTTACTAGTAATCTTTGTATGGCTCTCCTCTAATTGCAGCAATATTTTGATATCGGGGACTATGAGGGCGATATGCAGCTCAGGGCGGACATTGACCGCCAATGCGGGGTTTTGTACAGAAGTTGGAAGTATGAGCTGCATTGTCACTATCTCGAGCTGTTGGAGCAGCGGGTTCCCCGACCCCAGGACCACCCGGCAGAGGGTTGTGATCCAGCTGACTGGCAGTTGATGGTCTCACAGTGCTAGGAATCACCAGCATGGAAGGTAATTTTGGGATGTTATCTACAACAATTGATTATATTCCAACGTAATTCTATTAGTAATGATTTATAAATGACTGCTATTGTATTACTGTTTTTCAATGTAGGCGAAGTCGAAAAAAGCTCAAGAGAGTCGAGCCAAGCTGCCATATAATCATACTAGTGGCTCCAGGTCATTTGCATCGAGGATGTCTCTGATGGTACTAATTATATTCATATGAAGAAACTTGATTAAGTTTATTGTTTTATCAATATGTAGCTGCGTTACATTATCTAATACAAAGCTATTTCAAATGATAGATGACACAGAATGCCGGTCAAGCGCCGCCTATTACTCAGTTTTTCCGCGACACCCACTACAGACAAAAGAGTAATGAGTGGGTAAATGAGGTGGCTCAGCAGAGACATGTACGTTTGCTAATAAATCATTTATGACCAGTAATGCCATAAAACCATTCTAAATCCCTTATTGATTTAAATGGCAGGAGGCCTTGGTGCAGCGGACTGAGGAGCAGTCACAGCCCTCTGTCACAGCTCCGATGACTGAGGAACAGATTGTTGTCGATGTGCTTGGGACGAGGTCGGGATACTTAAAAGGGTATGGGATATACACGAGGACCTCTTCATCTTCCACACAGTCTCGGGCACCGGATCCTGAGGTGATTGCACTGCGGGAGCAGCTAGCTGAGCAGGGTAGGAGGCAGGCTGAGCAGGACAGGAGGCAGGCTGAGCAGGACATGAGGCAGGCTGAGCAAGACAGGAGGACACGTGCACTTGAGGCCCTTGTTCAACAGTTGGCAGCTGCGGCAGGGATGGATCCGACCATCTATTTCGACATCACGAGAGGGACCACTTCTGCTGGTGATGGCACAGCTACTGGAGATCATGATGCGACCCTTTGGTTAGTATATGATGTTTTTAATAGTCTTACGAGCTACATGATGAAACTTTGGAAGTAAATACATACATACATATATATATATATAAATATATATAAGAAAAATTAAATATTTCAAAGAACCAGCTTTGTATAAGACTTACTATATGTACCTTCAATCCATAGGATTTGTATTATAATACTTCCAAGTACAGAGTAATGTGAATTTGTCAGTGGCTAAGGTTTTGAAACTGGTTGGACCTAAAATCATCATACAAAGCCTCCTCTCAAGTTCAGTGAGTAAATACGTATGGGGCTGTAGTTTAAAAAGAAACTAGAAAAGGGCAGAGGAGAAGGAAAAAATGATATTTATAGATGAAAAATGAATCAAAACAAAAAACACTATGTGCATCAGAAAAGTATGTGATAATAGAACAAACCATGATTTAAAAAAACAGAGAACATGGCTCGAAAACGGCCCGCCGAGAGTCTGAAATGGGGAACGGCCTCCGGAAAAATCGAAAACCGGCACGATCACCTCGCACGAGGGTAGAGTAACTTGTAGGAACTGACGGTTCGCAAATAGGACTCTCGGTTAGAGAATTAGAAGCGAAAATGGACGATTTTCCCAACACTTAGGCTCGAAAACCGCCCGCCGGGGGTCCGAAATGGGAAAAGGCCCCAGAAAAATCGATAATCGACACGATTACCTCGCACGAGGGTAGAGTAACTTGTAGGAACTGAAGGTTCGCAAATAGGACTCCCGGTTAGAGAATTAGAAGCGAAAACATTGGATTTTCCAACACTTAGGCTCGAAAACGGCCCGCCAGGGGTCCGAAACAGGAATAGGCCCCCAGAAAAATCGAAAAACGGCACGAACAGTTCGCTCGAGGGTAGAGTAACTTGTAGGAACTGACGGTTCGCAAATAGGACTCTCGGTTAGAGAATTAGAAGCGAAAATGGATGATTTTCCAACACTTAGGCTCGAAAACCGCCCGCTGGGGGTCCGAAACGGGAAACGGCCCCCAGAAAAATCGAAAATCGGCACGAGCATTTGGCCCGAGGGTTGAGTAACTTGTAGGAACTGACGGTTCACAAATTGGACTCTCGGTTAGAGAATTAGGAGTGAAAACATTGAATTTTCCAACACTTAGGCTCGAAAACGGCCCGTCGGGGGTCCGGATCGGGGAACGGCCCCCAAAAAAATCGAAAACTGGCACGGGCACCTCGCACGAGGGTAGAGTAACTTATAGGAACTGACGGTTCGCAAATAGGACTCCCGGTTAGAGAATTACGAGCGAAAATCGAGGATTTTCCAACACTTAGGCTCGAAAACGGCCCGCCGGGGGTATGAAATGGGGAACGGCCTTCGGAAAAATTGGAAACCGGCACGATCACCTCGCACGAGGGTAGAGTAACTTGTAGGAACTGACGGTTCGCAAATAGGACTCCCGGTTAGAGAATTAGAGGCGAAAACATTGGATTTTCCAACACTTAGGCTCGAAAACGGCCCGCCAGGGGTCCAAAACAGGAATAGGCCCCCAGAAAAATCGAAAACCGGCATGAACAGTTCGCTCGAGGGTAGAGTAACTTGTAGGAACTGACGGTTCGCAAATAGGACTCTCGGTTAGAGAATTAGAAGCGAAAATGGACGATTTTTTTCCAACACTTAGGCTCGAAAACCGCCTGCCGGGGGTCCGAAAACGGGAAACGGCCCCCAGAAAAATTGAAAATCGGCACGATTACCTCGCACGAGGGTAGAGTAACTTGTAGGAACTGACGGTTCGCAAATAGGACTCCCGGTTAGAGAATTAGAAGCGAAAATCGACGATTTTCCAACGCTTAGACTCGAAAACGGCCCGCAGGGGGTCCTAAACGGGAAACGGCTCCCGGAAAAATCGAAAACCGGCACGAGCATTTTCACTTCAGGGTTGAGTAACTTGTAGGAACTGACGATTCGCAAATTGGACTCCGGGTTAGAGAATTAGAAGCGAAAATCGACGATTTTCCAACACTTAGGCTCGAAAACGGCTCGCTGGGGGTGGTCTGGAATGGGAAACAGCCCTTGGAAAAATTGGAAAATGGCACGAGCATGTCGCTCGAAGCGCAATGAACTTGTAGGAACTGACGGTTCGTAAATCGGACTCCCGGTTAACGAATTAGACCTAAAAACATTGAATTCTTAACACTTAGACTAAAAAATAGGCCGTCGGAGGTCGTAAACGGGAAACGACCATCGGACAGTCCAAAAACCAGGACGAGTATCTTGTTCAAGGTCAAAGTAACTTGTATGAATTGACGGTTAATGAATCAGATATCCGGTTAACGAATTAAACGAAAAAACCGCCTAAATCTTTACACTTAAGATTTATATATATACATGTTTATCTTTCATTTATAATTTAATTCATTGAAAAGATTCTAATGTTGTTTTTTGTCATTGCAGATTGATGGACACTTTGGGGTCGGTTGCAGCCTAGCTTTTTGTGTTTTGGGGTCGGCTGCAGACTAGCTAAATGCGTTTTATTCTTTTTTAGTTCATTTCTATATGTATATTGGACATTTATATGGGACTACACACTATTGATTGTAATATTTCTTTAATGAGATGAATGATTTGATGAAAAATGGTGATGGTTATTTACATACATTTTTTATATCGATTATAGGTGCATGAACAGGTATATAAACAGGTTTACAGGAAAATTATATTGAAAAAATAAATATGGTTTTAAAAAAAAACACAACACTTTTACCGACGTTTTTGTGTCGTCGGTAAAAGTGTCTGTATTTTTGCCGATGAAATAACGACGTCGGCAAAAGTGGGATTCGTTGTCATATTTTTATTTTACCGACGCAAATATAACGTCGGTAAAAGTATCTGTATTTTTGCCGACGAAATAAAAACGTCGGCAAAAGTGCCATTCGTTGTCATATTTTTATTTTACCGACGCAAATATAACGTCGGAAAAAGTGGCATTCGTTGTTATATTTTTATTTTACTGACGTAAATATAACGTCGGTAAAAGATTTTATTTTATTTTTTTTATTTTCCATTTATTTTACCGACGCAACTAGCACGTCGGTAAAACCATTTTTATTTTCTATTTTATCTTCCTTTTATTTTACCGACGAAAATAAAACGTCGGTAAAATAATTTTTATTTTTTATTTATTTTGCGTTTTTATTGTGCCGACGAATATAAAACGTCGGTAAAAGTAATTTATAGAAATAAAAGGCATTTACCGACGTTTCAAAAACGTCGGTAAACGTAAAATAAGCGTCGGTAAAAATCGACTTTTGCCGACGGAAAATATTTTCGTCGGTAAAATCTTTTGTCCACGACTTTTTACCGACGTTTGGCCGACGAAAAGTATTGCGTCGGTAAAGGTGTTTACCGACGGTTTGTTGACTTTTGGCGACGAAAACTTTCGTCGCTAAAACCGCAGTTTGTTGTAGTGTCGAATGACCTAAAGGCTTGCTCAAGCGAGCATCGATTCTATCCCGAGTGCATTTCAACGAGACTTCTAATTTTCTTCAAATTGTGTTGATCATCACCTAAGGATCTGAAGTGGGAGAAGGACCTGGAACGTAGAATCTAGAAAATTACTATTTCTTAATTCATAGATTTGATGATTAACCAATTAACATTATCTAAAGATAAAAATCCATCATAACGTACATACATACATATATATATATATATACATATATGGGATATGCTCCTATGAGAGATATCTCTCACCTTATATGAGTGATATGGGTGGGGGCCCTAACATTGGGATATCTCTCATAGGAGCATCTCCCATATATATATATATATATATATATATATGCTCTTTCAAGTGGTCCGCTAGATTCGATAAGACCAAACTGCACATCTTTATTCTTCTATTCACTTGTATTAATTCGTGTTCAACTAGACTGAACATCTCTTTCACACAATTAGCTTGATTCAATTCTTTACCCAATTCTTACTGATCTATTTATGATGCGTTGTGACTTTTAGCCAAGCGATCCCAAAGAAGTTAGGGACATTGCATTCCTTTGACCTAGGGGGTAGATCATCAACCTAATAACCAAAATGAGGCTGCAAATAATGTTGAGATAAAAAGTAATTAGACGAGACTTTCTACATACTTGAACTACAAAGAAATCATATTAGAATCTCATATTATATATTATATATATTAAAGCAAAGGAGGAGGTGGGCTATGAGAGGTGCCACCTCATCCCTAAAAGTTCTCTCCTTTCAAAGAAATATGCACAAAAAACCCACATTAATCCACATTATTTTAAGTTGCCATCTCAATTTGAGCTACTCTTTCTCTCCTAAAACCTCTCCCATAAGAGATTTTTATGAACGTTTGAATTTGAGTCTTATTTCCTGCCGTTATCCAAATTATAAGCAAATCCTTAGGCCACTTGATTTGTGTGACAGTAAGTCCAACCAAAAGTCCAACAGCAAAGGGGGAGGTGTCCTATGAGGGGTGCCATCTCATCCCTAAAAATTCTCTCATTTCAAAGACATATGCATAAAAAATCCACATTATTTTAAGTTGCCATCTCACTTTGAGCTACTCTCTCTCCTAAAACCTCTCTCACAAGAGATTTTTATGAACGTTTGAATTTAAGTCATATTTCCTGCCATTATCCAAATTATAAGGAAATCTTTAGGCCACTTGATTTGTGTGACAGTGGGTCCAACCAAAAGTCCAACAGTAGACCATGCGAACTACAAGATGAGCCCTTTATATAGATATAGGCCAAAGCTTTTCATGGGCCATGATGGTTTAAACATGACTCACGAGGCCCGCCTTATGATTTTACATCATGTGACCTAACCTAGGCACCTCAGAACGCTGCGTCAGCAAGGGCCCACTATCCCACTAAACATTTAATCAAGTCCTATTAACCCCATTTAATTTAAGAATTCTCTTATATTACATCATTGTATATAATATATGTGTGCAAGTGTAGTTGTGCCCCGTGTCTCTATACTCTTATCATTTCTACTAAATAATAAGACAAATTTTGAAATGTTGATTCTTATTATGGGGCCCGGGCTAAGCACGGGCTTTTGTTGCTAGTTATGTATATTAAAGCAAAGGGGGAGGTGGGCTATGAGGGGTGCCACCTCATCCCTAAAAGTTCTCCCCTTTTAAAGAAATATGCACAAAAAACCCACATTGTTTTAAGGTGCCACCTAACTTTGGGCTACTCTTTCTCTCCTAAAACCTCTCTCATAAGAGATTTTGTATGAACGTTTGAAATTGAGTCTTATTTCTTGCCATTATCCAAATTATAAGCAAATCTTTACAGTCAGTTTGTTTTCTTTTCATTAGATCTTCAATCATCAATGGGTCCCATGTTAAATGTGTTTTGTGGGCCCTACCAATAAATAAAATCCAAACTGCTGCTCCTTTCCTCTCCTTCCAGTTTGTATTAAATATATTTCAAGATTGGACTCCAATATTCGATGAAATCCCAATGGGCTTTTCTTAACCTATTTTTTCTAAGAGTGGGCCCCGCTGATGGAGGGAGGCAAGCCTGTTGGCTATTGTCTGGTTTATTAATGGATGCAAATCAATTAGTGAGCCCCGCACATTTAACTTATTTCTACAGTGGGACCCACTCATGGATTATGCACAGATATTAGTTTTCTAAGTCAATATGTATCCATAGTGGGCAATCAGACTAGGTTGGTAGCATACACAAGCTTAATTTCTTTGATAATTGTTAGGATGTGATTTGTGTCCATATGAGTTAGAACTATTAGAAACATACTATGATGACCCATATCTACATCCACGTACGCTCATCCCAAGCATTAATGCTCATCTTTTATATTTTTTTCTTCACTTACACTTGTTCGCCCCCCTCTTTTTCAACTTTTTTTCCTATACTATCAATCATCTGTGGCGGCCAACTGTTCTATCATCATAAATCCAGATGTGGCATGTAGCCCATTGAGGATGAAATCATTTGATTTCCATTTCCTTTCTTCTTATTTTCCCTTTTTTCTTCTTTGGATGCGGAGCCATCAGTGGGTCCCACACGTTAAAAACATTTCAAGGGTGGCCCCCACTGATGGATCAAACACGTTAATTTTTTTATCCCTTTCTTTTGGTTCTTTTTAGTAGATGTAGATCCATCTGGTTTTTTTTCTTTTTCTTATATTTTCAATCATCAATGGTATAATATATCTGTAAATGAGATAGCCATAATGGTCAATGCCATTAAATTCAAGGGGTCGTCGTCTTAGGTAAATTTATTTTATTTTATATTTATTTTCATACATAGAAATTTTTTTAATATTCAAAGATAATTAAAAAAAATTATTTTATATTTATTTTATCTTAACAATATTTCAAAATAATTCTTAAATTTTAACATATTTACATTTAAGCACAGGCCTTTGTTGCTAGTTGTATACATTCCCAAGGAGTAAAAGTCACAATGCCAGTGTGAAGGAAGGGCGGGGCGCCACCCAGGGCGCTCCTGTCGCCGCTGCTGCAGAGAGGAACGAAGGGCAGGGCGCCCCTGCTGTAGCGTTGGGCGAGGGACGGCGGGGCGCCCCCGCTGCTGCCGGCGAAGGAGGACGGGGCAGGCGCCCCTGCGGCTGCTGCTGCAGGCATGGCACTGATGGACGCCGGACGGCGAGGCGCCCCCTTTGGGCGCTGCTGCTGTTGGTGAGGGCACTGCACCCCAGGGCACCCCCTTGGGCGCTGCTGCGACGGGCGATGGTGGCGCGGGCAGCGAGGTGGGCACTATGGCTGCGGGCGCTGTACGTTCTCATCGCAAAAGATATCGAGGAAAAGTGGTTGTCGACGACGACGTATCTAAGGTAAGCACCATTTTTAGTGTATTCAACACTAACAGTGACACTTTGAAGATGGTTTCTTTTTATCATATTCCTCCCACTATGCTATGTCGACGGGCTGAAACGTACGAGCCTGCTTGCAATGACTCCTCGGGCGATCTTGCTGTTAGGGATTTAGTGTATTGCAATTTGATGGATGCATCATTTGATTTTTCACACTTGCATTGATTTAGAAAAACTTGAAATCTTGATTTACTCATGCATTGTTTTAAATCTTGTAAATCATTTGTTTCATGCATGTTTTCATTGGATGCATTTTATTTTGGAAAAGAAGTTTTATAAATCAAGCTAGCCAATGGTTTTAAGAAGTTTCAAATCCTTTTGGCTTTGTATGTTTCATGATTTTAAAAGAACTTAGATTGAATTAAAATCATGATTCCAAGCTTGGTTTAAAGGCCCAAAAGTTCCCACAAGAAAAATCTTTAAAATATGCAAATTGTGGGAAAAATGGTCCCAGGCCCGGGTCGACCGCGCAGTGTGGCCGGTCGACCGGCCCATGGACCCGGTCGACCAGCCACACTGCGCGGTCGACCGGGAAAGAGCCGTTGGGCTCTCTTTCAAACGGTCTGTTTTTTGACCGTTGAAGGGCAGGTCGACCGGGCAAAGGGCAGGTCGACCGGGGACTAGCCGTTGGGCAATTTTTGGTATAAATACAAGCTCATTTCCAAAGAAATTTTGAGGAACAAAGAGGCCCTCCTTGAGATGTTTTGAGGCCAAACAAAGGGGAATGAGCTAAGGAAGGTTGAGGGACATTTGGAAAGCTAAAGCTTGGATTAATGAAGTTAAACCTCTAAGTAAGCTTTGCTTTTCTTAATCATATGTTTTCATGCTTTGTTTTATTTATTGGTAAATCTTGTTTAGCATGATAAACTATGATTAGTTGTATCCTTAACATGTTTTTTGTTTTGAATTGATCTATTGTTTTGGATGCAACACTTTGAGATTCAATCCAAGTAGTACTTGAATTGGTAAATCTAAGTAGATCATGTTAATGGAAAAATCTTTGAAATTATATGTAACATGATCCATATACTTGGTTGAATCTTTGGTTGTTGTTTTCCATCATAAGAAAATCACTTTCAAATCTATCTTATGTTTTGGATTTAACAACCACACAAATCATATGTTTTCATGTTTAGCTTTAATTATTGGTAAATCTTCTCTAGCATGATAAACTATGATTTGTTGTGTCCTTAACATGTTTTATGTTTTGAATTGATTTATTGTTTTGGATGCATCACCATTTGATTCAATCCAAGTAGTACTTTATTTGGTAAATCTAAGTAGATCATGTTAATGAAAGAATCTTTGAAATTATATGTAACATGATTCATATACTTGGTTGAATCTTTGGTTGTTGTTTTTCATCATAAGAAAATCACTTTCAAAATATATCTTATGTTTTGGATTCAACAACTTCACATGTACTTTGTTTTAAAGTTTCACAACTTGCTTAGCTTTGATAGGTATATCATTTTCAAGTTGTATTTTAAGTACATGTAATTTGTCCCTTGATTTCAATCAAATCTATTTTTGTGCTTTACACTTTCAAATGCTTTAAAGCATACATATATTAAGCTACATTGTTAAATTGATTGAAATCCTTATGCATCACATGTTTTGTTCTTAATCTTTCACAACTTGCTTGAACTAGATTGTTGAATCTTTTACAAGTTGTTTTTAAACATGTGATTAGCATTACTACCTCAATCATAAATGTTTTTATGAGCTAAAACTTTCAAAAGCCTTAGGCTTACATTTATGAACTTTCATTTTCAAAATGATTGAGGACATCACACACACACCTCATGTGCTTTCATCTTTGCATTCATAGTGTGTATGTATTAGATTTTCACTTTTATATCCGCCTAATTAAGAGGCATTGTATTGAGCTATCATTGTATCTCCATCAAGTGTATGTTAGACACTATTTAGAGAGATAACCAACCTTGTGGTTGAAGAGGTTATTGCTTAGCCTACAAAAGCATAATGTATAGGTTGATGTTAAGCCTTGAAAAACATCATTGTAGAGGTTATTGCTAAGCCTTGGAAAGCATAATGTAAAGGTTATTGCTTAGCCTATTGAAAAGCATAAATAGTGGAAATCCGGTGGGGTGTTGGATCACAAGCCGGTAGTGAATGTAGGCATTGAGGCCGAACCACTATAAATCCTTGTGTGATGGTGCTTGCTTTGTGGTGATTGTTTCTATTAAGCTTCCGCATTTTATTTGTAATCACCACTTGTGACTAGTTTGTTTTAATGAAGTTAAAATTGGTTAAAATTGGTCATAAATGAAGCTCACCCTATTCACCCCCCCCCTCTAGGGTTCGAATCCACGGACTTACACTTGCCATTTATGAAGAGATGCTCGAAGCCGGGCTGAGGTTCCCCATGCCTTCCCCCATTTGCCGTATTCTCCGTTACTTTTCATTAACCCCGGGGCGGTTAGCATCGAATGGCTGGAGGGTCTTGCTCGGCTTTCTTGTATTATGGAGGAGGGTTCATAACGAGGATGCTTTGCCTATGGAGTTCCATGCTGCCTACAGCCTGATTGAGTCTCCAGCCCCCAATAGGGGATGGTACTATCTTACCCCTAGGGGTGGCAAGCTGCGTACGGGTCTTCGTTCCAACTGTCATAGTTGGAAATCTCATTTCTTCTTTGTTGGTGGAGAGTGGGCTTCTGAGACAGACCGGGCCTTGGTGCCAACACGATGGGGTGATGCCAAGAAACTTGGTAAGTCATTCATTTGCTGCTATTCTTTTTATCATTAATTTTTTTTATATGCTTACCCATTGCTCTCAATGAGTCAGGAATGGAAGCTGCAGGCTGTGAGGGCTTGTCCTGACAAAGTTTTGGGGGTTCTCTTACCCAAAGAGAGTAGCGGAGCTAGTGGCCCCACTCTGAGATCTCCTGTGGAAACAAAACGTACTGGACTTCTATCTTCTTTTTTTGTTTTTTACCTGATGCTCCATATCTAAGCAACACTTTTGCTTCTGCAGCAGTAGACAGAGAGGCAATTGGGGCTCGCCTTTCGAGTAGGAGTACTCCTCCTTCTGGGACTCGCCCTTCGAGTAGGAGTGCCCCTCCTTCCAAGGTGGCGAGGGTAGACAGCGCCTCAAGGGGGAGCTCTCCACCCCTTTAGCACCTCAGTGACTTTCAGGGCGAGCTCTCTCGCATCCACCCCTTTAGCGGAGGCACAGCCGTCCCATCGGGTGGTCTCTCCCCCAGCGTCTCCACCGCCAGCGAGCTCTTCCGCCACGATTGCTGCTCCGGAGCCTTCTTCTTCGGCTGTACCTTCTGCCACTCAGTCGTGTCCCTCACACTCGGGAGCTTCTGTAGGGGCATCGACTTGGGCCGGTCCTATGCTGGGTAATCCGTCGATGATTCGGGAGAAGCTCGGGCAATTTGTGTTCCCTCCTGAGGTTACGCAGATCAATGCTTTGGGTACTGAGAGAGTCATTGACACATTCTTAGAGGGTCTGGCTCAGGTAAAGGCTTACTATTTCTCCAGACTTTCATATTTTTTTTATATGTGTACTCTCATTTTCTGTCTCTTATTGCTCCAGGCTTCTACTGCGTCCGTCTGCTTGCTGTCAAGGGCCCATCATAACACTCAGCTGAAGCAGGAGAATGATAGTATGCAACAGGGGCTCTCCACTGCTCGAAGGGAGATAGCGGCTCTTGAAGCTGCTAGAGGAGCCGCCGAGGCTGATCTCGGGGCGGCCTGTGAGAGGGCGACCAGGCTCGAGACTGAGCTCTTAGCAGTCCGCGAGAGGGCGACCGAGGCAGAGGCTGAGCTCTCGGCGGCCCTCGAGAGGGCGACCAGGACAGAGAGGCTGAGCTCTCGGCGGCCCGCGAGAGGGCGACCAGGGTAGAGGCTGAGCTAGTGAAGGCCCACGAGAGGGCTTCGCTCAGTTAGGCTTAGCTTGTGAAGGCCCGCGAAAGGGCTTCGCTCAGTGAGGCTGAGCTCGTACAAACCCGCGAGGGGGTGTTGCTCAGAGAGAGTGTCATGGCGACCTAGATAAAGGCAGTGCACGATAGAGCTTCTCAGGCTGAGAAGGAGTTATCAGATGGTCTTGCCGATGCCTTCATTGATGGCTACGAGGAGCTTCGAGGGAAGATTTCTGCTGCTTTCCCTGACCTCGACCTTTCAGGCTTTGTGCCAACCGAGGCGCCTGATGAAGGTGATGGAGGCTCTAATGACACCGAGGATGGCGAGGAGGATGAGGAGGATGACGTGAAAAGGGGAGCCATGAGAGTGATTAGGGTAAAGGAGACTTTGATATGTTTCATTACACATAGATTTTTTTTGAGAAGGCAATTTTGTGGCCTAACTGTTGGAATGAATAAAATAAAATTTTCATTTATTTAATGCTCATTATCAAAGAACATTTCACAAAGTGCTAAAAAAATTAGACTCCCCATTTTCACAGCTTCTTTCCCCTTCATGTGTTACTGGTAGTACCTCTTCAGGTGTTCTGCATTCCACGGATGAGGTAGGGCCTTCCCTTCAGAATTCTGGATCCGATAAGTGCCTAGTCTTACCACCTCTATTATGAGGTACGGACCTTCCCAATTTGGTCCCAGTTTGCCTTCGCGAGAATCCTTCGTGACGAGGATGACCTTCTTAAGGACTAGATCTCCTGGTTGGAAGGAACGGGGCTTTACTTTCGAGTTATAGTATTTTGCCATCCGTCGCTTATACTCTGCATTGCGGACGTTGGCCATCTCCCTTGCTTCCTCCATCAAATCGAGGTTGATGCGAAGTCCTTCCTCATTGGTGTCGGGGTCGTGGTGCTGGACCCTGAGAGAATGGACCCCTATCTCAACGGGGATGATTGCCTCGGTCCCAAAAGCGAGGGAGAAAGGGGTTTCCCCGGTAGGAGCTCTTGGCGTGGTCCGATAGGCCCACAATACTCCCGGAAGCTCGTCGACCCAAAGACCCTTCGCCCTTTCGAGCCTTGTCTTCAGGTTACGCAGGACTGTTCTTACCATGACCTTTGCTTGCCCGTTTTCCTGTGGATGCCCCGGGCTAGAATGGGGCTGCTTTATCTGAAGGTCAGAACAAAACGAATTGAAGAGTTTATTGTCGAATTATTTTGCGTTATCACTGACAATGGTGTGAGGGATCCCAAAGCGGCAGACTATGTTTTTCCAGACAAAGTCTTTTACTTTGGATCTGTGATCCTCGCCAAGGGTTCCGCCTCCGCCCACTTTGTAAAGTTGTCGATGGCGACCACTACAAACTTGCATTGTCCTTTACCCAGAGGAAGGGGGCCTAGGATGTCAATTCTCCATTTGGAGAAAGGCCATGGGCTCATGATAGTTATGAGTTCCTCCGGGGGCTGCCTTGGCACTTTGGCGAAGCGCTGGCATTTGTCACATTTTTTGGCAAATTCTCTGGCGTCCGCTAGCATGCTGGGCCAAAAGAAACCTTGCCTAAGTGTTTTGTGGGCAAGGGAGCGTCCGCCAGAGTGGTTCCCACAAATTCCGTCATGGATTTCCCGCAGGGCGTAATCAGCTTCTTCAGGAGAGAGGCACCTCAACAATGGTAAAGAGTGGCCTTTCTTGTAGAGGATATCTTGCAAGAGGGTGAACTTGGAAGCTCTCATCCTCAGCTTTCTTGCCTCAAGGGGTCCTCTTGAAGGTATGTCCTTATCGGGGTCATCCAGTTCGTTTCAGCTGTAGCACAGTTGATGTTTGCAGTGCTCTCATCCAACTGGCTTGGTTCGAACTAGTGCCCAAGGAATGCTGGTTCGCCTGATGGGGTCTCTAGGGATGAGGCGAGCCTGGCAAGTGCATCGGCAGCAATGTTACTCTCCCGAGGGATATGACAGATTTGGAAGTGCTGGAACCGCGGGATCAGTTTTTTCACCATGCTGAGATAATCCTGCATTCTTGTTTCCTTTGCTTCGAACTCGCCCTTTACTTGATTAACTATCAACTGAGAGTCACTGTAAGCGGTGAGGCATCGGGCGTTCATTTCGAGCGCCAATTTTAAATCAGAGAGGAGAGCCTCGTACTCTGCTTCATTGCTAGAAGCTGTAAAGTGGAACTTCACCGCATACTTGAGGGGTGTGCCATCAGGGCTGATGAAAACGAGGCCCGCTCCACCTCCATTACTGTTTGCTGAGCCATCGACATAGAGCGTCAACAGTGATAACAAGGGACCATGGGCGCCAAGTTGCGAAACAGGAATTGACGAGGCGTTCGAGGCAGGAGTTGCTTGGGCGCCCTTTTGGCAGGAAGTGCCTGGGCGCCCAGGGCTTAGGCGCCCATGGCAGGAAGTGCCCGGACGCCCAAGGCTTGGGCGCCCAGGAGTAGTTGGTCCCCCTTGGCAGGAAGTGCCTGGGCACCCAGGTCTTGGGCGCCCAGGGGTGTCTGGTTCCTCATGAGCTGGGCCTGGAGATCTGGAGTTGTGCGGGCGACCCCTTGGTTGTCCTCGCATGGCGGCGAGCCGCCTGGTAGGGGCAAGGCGAGTTCATCTGTTTCCTCTTCTGCTTGTGTGAACTCCGCTACAAAGTCGGCCAAAACTTGCGCTTTGATGGCCACCCTCGGTTTGTACTGGACATCAAATTCGCCCAATTCGACTGCCCATTTGAGGAGTCTCCCAGACACATCCGGCTTTCCCAAGACTCCCTTCAATGGTTGATCCGTAATCACAACAACTTTATGACTCTGGAAATAATGCCTTAGGCGTCTTGCCGTCGAGATGAGGGCAAGCGCCAGTTTTTCCAACCTCAAGTACCTAATTTTTGCCCCCCTGTATGCACTGCTCACATAATAAATGGGTTTTTGTATCCCACCATGATCTCTGATGAGGACAGAGCTAATTGCTGTTGAGGAAGCAGAGAGGTACAAGTACAGGATTTCACCTGGCGCAGCATGAGAGAGGAGGGGAGGTGTGGTCAAGTAAGCCTTGAGTCCTTGGAAGGCCTCCTCTGCCTCTAGTCCCCATTCAAAGGCTTTTCGGAGGGCTTTGAAGAAAGGTAGGCATCTGTCTGCAGACTTGGAGATAAATCTGTTTAGTGCTGCTAGGGCTGCACAACCGGAAATCCGGTCCGGTTTTTGGATCGGAATCCTGTCGGACCGGATTTCCGGTTTTACTGAAATGGGCGGACCGGACCGGACCACTTATAAGTGGTCCGGTTCGGTCCGGTCTGGACCACTTAAGTTGTCCAGACCGGTTTCAATTTTTTTTTTTCCTAAGCTTTTTTTTTTTTTTTTTTTCATTTTCAGCTCACATCGTAAGATAAAAAATGTGAATTCATTTAAAGACTTGAACATTGCTGACTTGCTTAATGATTTTGAATATTGCTGACTTAATTTAAAAGTTGAACATTGCCGTCCCTTTTTTCACCTTAAAAGTACATTAATGTCAGGGAATTTCATCTAAATTACACCTAAATATGTCCAGTTTTCTTCGTTAACATTACTTCCAATATGGTTATTGAATTGTAAAGTTAACGTAAAAAGGGAGTGATTTTGATTGTATATGGGACTTAAGATAACAAATTAGTTGCAAATGTCTCAGAAAATCGAGCACCATAAGTCAAAATACAAATGTCTCAAACACGCACAAACAAATACATTAACAAACTAAAAAGCTTGCAAATGTCACAAATGAAATGAGTCTCCTCCTCAAGTCTTGCCAGTGGTTGATGTCCCAAGTTCGGTTGCTGCTGTGCTACTGCTTGCCATTTCTGCAAGTTTAAATGTCAATAAACAAATAAATATAAGTAAAGCATTGAGAAAATAACAAGAGAATTAAAATTACAAACACATTTTATTTACCAGAATCCATGTCATAACTCTCGATACAATCCAAAGTTTCTTTGATGTTAATTGGTTTCTTTTCATCCGCACACCTCAACCAATCTTGGGTGCAAATGAGGGCCTCTACAGTCGCTGGAGCTAATGAACTCCGAAATGGATCAAGTACACGTCCCCCCGTACTAAAAGCGAACTCTGAAGACACAGTGGAGATAGGGATAGCCAATACATCCCGTGCAATCCAAGCAATGACGGGATATCGTAAATCATTATCCTTCCACCAATTCAATACGTCAAAATTCTTGTCTGGAGCAACAAGTGGATCAGCCAAATACCGATCAATTTCTAAGTTTGCACTGGGACTTGATGAATATGTTCCAAATGACACAGCCGTGCTCCAATAATCCTCAAATAAAGTTAGCTTGCTGCCAGAACCGGCAACCACTGGAGGAGGAGGAGGCACACTACTACTAGATGAATGCACCTGAGCTTGAGGTAACCCCAACGCATATTCATCAAACAATGCATGAAACAAATCACTTATACTGGCCACCAACTTCTCTCCCTCTATTCCACCATACATCAACCTCACCATTTGTCCCATTACTTGTAACTTAGACCGTGGATCAATCACATTTGCAATAAATATCAACAAATTTAACCTGTCATTCCTCCCCCAATATTTTTGGTTCTTAACCATCATAATATCAGCCATGTCTTTCAATCTTTTGTCCGTACTTTGTGAATAACGACACAAATGGGAATGCACCCCATAGAGTCCATGGAAATAGGAATTCGAAGTAACATACAAAGAACCAGAAAATTGCACCGTAGCATCATAAAAGAGTTCAAGAAACTTGCAAAATACCCTTATTTTTGTCCAGTCCTCTTTTGTTGGAGGTCCCAAGTTCCTCTTCCCACACTCACCTTCAGTAAAATGCGGAAGATAATCAACATCATCACTCTCCATTCTATCAAAAGCAAACTCATACTTCTCAGCAACATCCAACATCAAATAAGTAGAGTTCCAACGAGTTGAGACATCAAGGCACAAACTCTTGGAACATTCGATCCTCTCCTTCTCAACACATTGATTAAACTTGATAAGCCTTGCAGGAGAAGACCGCACATACCTAATTGCATTTCACAAAAAACAACTGTAAGAAATAACGAATTTCTAATAAATGAATTATGCATAGTACTAAGAAATGAAAAAAAAAATACATACCTAATTGCATCACGAACCCTTGTAATTGCATCATCATTTATCTTCAACCCATCACCAACCACAAGATTCATAATATGCGCCGCACATCTCATGTGAATGTAAAGACCATTTAACACATTACTTCGTAGATGCCTCTTCAAGTAACCAATAGCTGTATCATTTGAAGATGCATTATCAACTGTGATGGTCATAATCTTGTCAATTCCCCAATCATGTAAACACTCCTCCACTTGCGCCCCAATTGTGTATCCTTTGTGATTATCAATCAAACGAAAGCTAATCACCCTTTTTTGCAATTTCCACTCCTTGTCAATCCAATGGGCAGTGACAACCATATAGCTCAAATTCTGAATTGAAGTCCAAGCATCAGTGGTGAGACAAACTCTACTATCACAAGCTCTCATCATACACTTCAACCATGCTTTTTGATCCTTAAAAATGTCCATACAACTCCTAGCAATGGTCATGCGAGATGGGACTTGAAATCTAGGCTCTAGCATCTGTACAAACTTTCTAAATTTGGGAGACTCCACAATCCTGAAAGGGAGCTCATCAACAATAAGAAACTCTGCCAAAGCTTGACGAAGAGCTATTGCATGATTATGGTCAAATTTTTTTGCCAACACCAAATTACTAGGGTTCTCATCACCCTCAACTCCCTTCTCATATGCTAAAGTTTTTTGCCTCGTCTTGTTTTGGGGGTAGCTGATTTGGGTTTTTCTTACATTTAGTAAGATGGTCCAACAAATTTTTTGTCCCATTTTTATTTCCATCCGCAGCATAATCAGCATCACAATATTTGCAAAATGCCTTGGGGCGTGGTGCGTCACCAACATACTTCTTTGTAAAGAAAGTCCAAACCATAGATTGATTCTTTCTTTTTGGTTTAGGTGGTTCACTACTTGGTGGGGGAATTTTTGAAACATCTTCCTCCTCAACCATCATATCCACATCCTCTAAACTCAATCCCCCAGAATCAACAGTAAGCTCCGAACAATTACGAGAACGAGACATAGTGATACAAGGCTTTGTGAGAAACTATCTCTGCCAATAAAATATTGCAGTGAGTACACTTCGAAACATATACAAATACATATGTATATAGACAGACTCTTTATAGGCATTACCTTACATAGATTCAAAAAACCAAACAAGAAGGCAAGACATGAAAAAAAAAAAAAAAGGCGCTAGGACACTACAATGATCATTAACATTCTTTATAGGGAAATATTTTGCCTCATGCACCATTGCAGCATGCTTGGACACTACAATGATCATTAACAGGGACTGCATTTCTCACAGGTTCTAATATTGGTCATGGCAGAGTCCAAACTTGGCCCAGTGTAGTCCAAGCGGGCTAATGAGTCACGAACTTCGTTCAAAACTGGCATGCTTTGGGATTTGAAATCTTGAATAAACTTCTAGGACCATAGTCAACTAGCTTTAACTACTCCAGATTTACAGCAATACTCAGCTTAGTCACCGAGTCAGGTGTGCTTCTGAGTATTTATACTTTGGTTGGGACTATTAGAAGTGGGCCTAGGCCCAATACGTTGTAGGATTGGCCTGGTGCTAAAAAGGATGGCCTTTTGTATTAACATTTGACAATTGCTGTTGGCATTTTAAGTTTGGTCTCAGGGAGATGTTGTACGTTGTCTACTTGTGCATTTGTTGGAGTACACACTACACAATTGGACTACATTCGATGGTTTCATACTTACATTTATTGGCTCTGATTGTTGTTTCCAGATGTTAGTGATGGGTGGTGGGGATTCAATATTTCAATCCCATTTCTACAGGTTTGGGATTTTTCTTTAGATAGAAACCTTACCCTGTACAAATGAGAATCAATTTACGATTAGGCTTGATGCGGATCTTTGTTAAATCATGCCTAACCTAGCATAACCTAGCATAAGCCATCAAACAAATTCTCAACAAAATCGAGAAGAAAGCTTAGAACGGCGCCGATGGGGGGAGAATGGCACTGCCGCTGAGCACTCAGGGAGTCGGGGTTGGGCGCTGTGGGCCTGTGGCTGGGTGCTGTGGAATGGGGCTTCGGGGAGGCGTCGTGGCGTCGTGCACTGGGCGTGGCTGTGAAGTGGGGCTTCAGGGAGGTGCTGCTACCTGCTGGTCGCTACTCGCTGGCTTGGGCATTGGGCGATCAGGCGATGGGCGTGGCTGCGCTGGCCGCTGGGGAGTGGGGAGTTTCAGGACAAGAGTTCTGTTGACACCAAAAATGTCACTATGTCCCTTCAACACCAAAAGCTACATGGGGCCACATCTTGCCATAAATAGGAAGGCGCCACTTCAAGCACCAGATCTTGTCAGAATCAAACAAAAACTGCAAGATCCTTCAAAGCAGCCAAAAGAGGGGTACACATGAAGTTTCGGGCCATTTCGACGACATTTGGCCTAACTTCACTCCTCCGACAGCCAGACAGGAGCTCCCGGCAGCGACAGTGTCGAAGACTTCAAAACTTCGATCAGAACTTACGGATGGTCTCAGAATACCTCCAAAAGGCCCCATACCAAATTTCAAGTCAAACGGAAAACGTTTGACCCTTCATCAACTCTTGGGAAGCAAAAACAGGCATACCGGCGGCGGAGCACCCCGAAATCATGGCATCCAAATTGGAGCTAATGGATCATCTCAAAATGACTCCAATAGGTCCCCTGTCAAGTTTTAGGTCAAACGGACATCGTTTGGCCTAGTTTCAAAGCTCGGCATTTTCCTCGAGGTGAAATCAAGGCGAGCATTTGCGGGACCCCAAAAGGCTTCAAAACTCAAACCAAAGCCCATGGTTGGTCTTACTTGCTACTCAAGAGGCTCCCTGTCAAATTTCAGGTCAATCGGACTTCGGTTGACCACAAGTCAAAGCTCGACATTTCTCTCATGGTGAAATTAAGGTAAGCATTTGCGGGACCCCGAACGGCTTCAAAACTCAAACCAAAGCCTATGATTGGTCCTATCTACTGTTCAAGAAGCTCCACGTCAAATTTCAGGTCATTCCGACATCGTTTGACCTAGTTTCAATGCATGACAAAAATCGGCAATACCGCACAACAAAGTCTTCGGCTTTCCAGAAAAATAGGAAACTTTGTGCTCCGATTTGCGTGGCTTCTCGTCGGGTTTTCTTCAAGAGAATCAGGCCAATAAATGAGGGGAAATGTCAGGAAAAATACAGAAGAAAAATGAATGAAAAAAGATCGAAAAACGGCGAAGAAAGGGCGACCGAACGGCGGCCGAGAAATGCGCCCAAGGCCCATGGTCGCCGGCGACCTTGGCCCATGGTCGCCGGCGACCATGGCCCAAGGTCGCCAGCCCATGGTCGCCGGCGACCATGGAATTCCGGCGACCCAAAAGTCGCCGGAAGACCCCTTTTTCGGGTCCTTTTCGCGTTTCGAGTTGATTGGCCCCTGTGATTTTTCCAAAATCTGATTTTTCGTGCATGAAATCCATCGATCTTCGTCAACATCACGGATTCGCTGCCGAAATCATTGGATGATCATTAGATGCCTCGAAATCGCCAACCGACCGACAAAGAAAGCACACTTTCTGCCCGCCCGATCGTGAAATCGACAGGACAGATGTTGCCGGCACGTTGACATTAATCAATGTCTGAAATTGCATCGCCATCCGACATCAAACAACATGTGGATCCACCGGCGATCATCGCAAGAAGAATTCCAAAAGTCGCGGCGCGGCCTGCGACTCTTCAAGCGACTTGGCGACCAATTAATAAGGTTAAATGACCCATTTTATGACAAGTTAATGCGGTCATTAACTCATAATTTTGGACGGCCCAATCAAAAGCAAGCAAATGGGAGTTACAAGTCAAAGGATTTATGGCATTAAAGCCATGAAACTCCTCCCATGATGGGGATTAAAGACAATTAAAAGCTCATTATTCTCCATCGGCCAATCAGATTCAAGGAAAAAGGAGTTACAAAACAAATAATTTAAAACTTGTAACTCCTCTCATTATGAGCATTAATGCATTCAATGCTCATAAACCCTCCTAAATGGCTACCAAAGGCCTATAAATCTGAGGGCATTCCAAAGGGAAAAACCCGGAAAAAAATCCAGAAAATTGCCAAGAAAAATTGCCCAGGAACCCCCCGGAAAAAAAAAAGATCCAGAGAGAAATCGCCAGAGAAATTCACTCAAAGTCCAGAGAATTGCCCGGAAAATCCAGAGCTCCTGCAACTCTGCTGCAAAGACCATCAAAATGTGATTGAAGCACCCATGGGGGACCACCCCCCCAAGGACCTCCCTTCTTCTACCAACATGGATAAAATGTGGCTTTTCAGCCCGTTTACTTAGCTTTTTATCGGATATAAGACCTTCTCTTGATCTTTATCCTTTAAAAATCTGAGGTTAAAAAGTCAAGCCAAGAATCCAAGCATCGTGTTCTCATCTGCATGGACGATGGAGGAGCCCATACATGACTCGCGACCGTCGATCTAAACGTGTCCCCACAATCGAATGAGAAGTCAGATTCCTTTTCTTGATTTCTATTGTACTTTATTTTTCTTTTAGAGACAAAAATCACAACTCTTGTCTTTCATAATGGATAAGACTTGTAAATCGCCTTTTACGGCAAAAATCGCCTTTCACGGCAACAAATGAAATTGCCTTTCACGGCATAAAAAAAAAAGTTTTTTGTCTCTTTTCTTAAAATATGTGTGCAATAGAAACTAGAAAAAGTTTCATTTCCCCTTTCTACTTGTGAAGGTGGATCTTCGGATCACCGTTTTTAAATTCCAAGTAGAAAAGTGAAATTGGCATACCCGTACAAAAAAAAAAAAAAAAGATGTTGATACCCTTATCTTTTCTTCTCCTCCCCTCCGTCGTACCCCGAAAGACCCGGGGCGGAGGCAGCGGGAGAGAGGGAAGAATCGGGTCCATCAAGCTGGCACACCAGGTGGGAAACGTTCATTTGAGAACATGAACTTAGATTCTTTGGCACCTTTCTAGTTGGTGGCCAATGTTGAATCTTGCATAAAAAAAAAACATGAGATGGGATTTTTGTTTTTGTTGGAAATTTCTTTCTTTAAGTCTATTTCCAATCTTTCTCCTTCTCGAAAAAAAAATCTTCTCTTGTTCTTTGAATTCAGATCTGAGAAATTTCGATCTCCTCCCTTTTGGACTTAGTGCCTGCAGAAATGTTTGAGCACGTTTTCAGATTGGAAAAGGGACCGTTTGCTCTCTTTAACGAGTTCAAAAAAAAAAAATCTGATTTCAAACTTGTCAGATTTTCAAAAAAAAATTCTTCTCTCTTTTGGATCCAAATTTGAGAAATTTTGGTTTTCTTTTCCTTTCTGACTTAAGGCTCGCAGAAATTGTTTGAGCCCCTGTTTAGATTGGGAACGGACCATTCGCTCTCTCTGATGAGTCCATCAAAAAAAAAAAAAAAGGGGAAGCATTTGAGAACACGAAAGTTTTACCGATTGCGTTCTTTAATCGAGGTTGATCTAAGAAAAGCCTTGTCCAGAGTTTGGAGACAACTAGGCTGTTCTAGGTAAGGGTCCTCCAAAAGGGTTCATTAAGTAATCCTACCCTTACCTGGGGGCTGGTCTATTAACATTGGTTTCATAAGAACGAATCATGAGAACTCGATGTATTCTCAAACCCTAAAAAAATTTTCGTCGATTTTTGGTTCAAATTTGAGAAATCTTGATCTCTTCCTTTTCGTCGATTTTTGGTTCAAAGTTGAGCACGTGTTTGAATTGGAACATCATTTGCTCTCTCTGATGAATCCGATACTGACTTTCAAGAAAAAAAAATCTTCAAAAAAGAAAAAAAAAAACTTATGTCACGTCTGAGTTCAAAGTCGAGAAATCTTGACCTCTTCCTCCTCGGATTACTGTGCTCGCAGAAATGTTGAGCACGTGTTTGGGTTGGAACGTCATTTGCTCTCTTTGATGAATCTGATCCTGGCTTTTCTTTAAAAAAAAAAATAAAAATTCCGTCATTGTTAGGTCCAGATTTGAGAAATTCTGGTTATTTCCTTTTCGAACTCTGTGCTCGCAGAAATGTTGAGCACGTGTTCGGATCGGAGTGCCATTTGCTCTCCTTTATGAACCCAACCTTGACCTTTCAAAAAATCCCATCTCGTGTCCATTTCAAGGATGCGATTTACAACATCTGTGCCTAGCGGTGCTAGTACGCCCTCTCGGGTCTACTGTATTCGCGACCGACACATTTGTACTCCCAACCTTATATCATTTTACCTCGAGTGAGCCTCGCTCCTCGGTAATCTGAATTAAGGTTCACAATTGCTTCTAGCAGTCACTGGAACGCTCACTCTGAGCCTTTCATACTTGCGTTTAGAACAATTGTATACTCTATGGCTTTTTGCCTTCTTCATCTTGCTTGGGCCGGGCCTTATCCCCTCAAGCAAATTGAAAAGAAAAAACCATAGTTTATTTCCATTTATGATCACCACATTCTTGTGATTACTAATGGATCCGGTCTTGTTTCAGAAAGGTTTTTCAAAAACTAACATGGTAGCTTCATTGACAATCACCTTCGACGAGAACAAGTACCAGCTAATGCTTCAAGAGAAGCAAAACAAACGCGCTCCTAAGCGCCTCGCCAGCGGCCGAAGTGTCACTTCCTTCGGTAACGCACAAGACGCCGGGTCGACCTCCGCTCCCCGGTCCATCGTCTTCGGGTCGCTGGGACCTTTCCCACTTCCCGCAGAAGAAACAACTCCTGCCAAGAAGCAGAGAACCGCCCCTGGGCACGTCACTACCATGACACCAAGGGCAACCGCCAAGAAGACTGAAGCCCGCGACAACCCCGCGAAACCTCAGCCTGCAAGAAACCAGGTCTACCTCAAGACTTGGTCTCCAAGACCTTCTCCAAAACAAAGAAGGTCTCAAAAATCTGCAAGGCCAACATACCTGGCCCCGCTCAAGGAGAACCGGTTCTACCCTCTCTCGTACACGAAAGAGGAGAAACCAGCCCTCCACCAAACAAAATCCACCCAGCACGAGCCGGCTTATTCTTATAAGCCCAGGATCAAGTCGTGCATCATCTGGCCTCAGCGAGAACCTGTCAAGGCTTGTATTCCTGCAACTCGGCCCTTCATCTCAACAGGGGCCGAGCTCGCCAAATTTAAAGCTTCGCTGCGACAGGCTAAGGACCGCGTCCAGATCCTGTCCTTGCCAAATTACAAAGAAGACAAGCTCGGCTGCTGCGCGCGAGGGACCACCTCCTTCATGGCTAGAGCACAGCCTGAGCTAACTAAAGCTCAAATCGCTTGTCGTATGAGTCGCCGCACGGCGTATCGGCAAAAGAGACTAGAGAAGCAAAGAGCTCCGCACTCCACGCTCCAGGTCTCTCAAAAATGGGTCGAAAAAGAAGCACCCAACCAAGTTGCTACTGTCCATATGGTTGGCAAAACCAGAAGGCGCCAGAAGTCAGCAACAAAAATCCATGTCAAGCGACCGGTGACTCGCAGTGTCTCCCGGGCGTGAAGACATAGAGAAGATTCTCCCACTCCTTCAAGTCAAGGACACCGGAGCAATCACTCTTCGAGCTCTTCATCCAAAAGAATGAGCTCCAGCTCAGTCACCAAGACGGTATCCTCATTCGACTCTCGAAAGATGAACGTCTTAGTCACAAATGCTGAGCAGCCTCCGCCACAAGATGACGTAGCCGCACGCATCCAGCAGCTGGAGCAGGGACAGCAGAGGATAAAAGCTCTCATGGAGAACTTACTTCTTACCCTCCAACGTCCACCAAATAATGAAGTTCCTCCAAGTTACCACGAGGAGGAGGTAAATGAGTCACGCGCCCTTACCAAGAAGGACGTTGACGATATCCTCGCCAAAGCAAAGGAAGAGGATTCACTAAAGGAACACGGAATCAAGCCACCATATCCCTTATGGATAGACTCGGTACCGTTTCCTACCAAATTCAAACAGCCCACTCTCCAAACATATACGGGGAAGGGCTCGGCCAGACAACACGTCATCCATTTCAAGATCCTGACGGGAGCCATCGCGGATCAAGACGCCCTCAAGATCCGTCTCTTCGCAGTGACAAAAACTATGGGTCTGCCTCCGTCAACATGGTGTCATATGGACAAACACAAAAGTCACCAAAGAAGAAGGTCACTACTTCCTTCAAGGTGATAAAAATGGCTCAAACATCCCAAGAGCTAGTCCCGTGCCCAACACCAGATGGACAGCCCATATGGGTACATCCCGATCTCCTGGAAGATGAAAACTGGGAGATCGTCAAAACAAAGCCGACCGCTCGACAGCGAAGGCAAGCCAGGAGACAACTCCGCAAGCTTAAACAGCAGGAGAAAGCTCAACCAAAACAAGAAGTTCCTGAAAAGACAGAAACTTCCCCTACCCCTTCACTGGGGGCAGCAGAAAAGTCTCCTTCCGAGACTTCGAGGCCGGCAAGGAAATTCACCCTTCGTGATTTCATGCCATTACTACTAAAGACTGAAGACATGCAGGGGGCATCATACTCTTGCAATTCAGTAGTTGGATTCCCCATGGATGGGTACGAGTCCAGTGACACCGCCAGTGACACCGATGAATGGGAGGAATCCCTCGAAACAGGAGAATACCTCTCCGACGAGGAATGGATCCCCGAATCCCACCTCATGCCGGTGATCTGGTATAACCCTTTACAACCACAGGGATCTTGGTCTGATGATGAAGGAGACCAAGAGGTTGTTCAGGAAAATGCTGTTGACACAGCACCTGCCAATGCTCCGGTAGAACCCGATCAGGAGGAACCACAAGGAGTAGATGAAGAAGAAGATCTGGCTCCTATGCCTGATCTCGAAGAATATGCAAGGATCTTGCAGCGTCTTGCCATAGAGCAAGGACAAGATCACATCAATCAGCTTCATCGCAATCCAGAACCGGTGGTCCCGGAAAATCTACAGGAGTCCCCTCCAGTAACTCCTGAAAATGAAGAAAACTGCTGGGTGGATGATCCCCTTACATCAGAGGATGAATCTGACTCCCAACAATCCGTTCCGGAGACGTTTCCTATTGCTTGCAATGCGATAGTTCGAGACGACAGCGCCTCTGGAGCTTCATCTGCCGAGGCCACAAACTCCCATACTACATCAGGTAGTATATCCTCTGATATTACTACCTCGGAGATGGCATCTTCTCAACCTTCGTCTTCTGAGACTGTCACATCAGAGTACAGACCTCTTCTGGCTGACTACCTTGAAGACGTCTCTACCGATGAAGTCTACCCAGTCAACTGGTCCCAGATGCCCAACCTCATGGGTGATGTCTGGACCGATGAAATTGTAAACAAAGAAGACAAATTGCTGGACGCTGTTCAGGACTTGTTCCCGGAAAATGCTCCATGCAATGCAATCACTGAGGATGGTAAGGTTGACACGGAAGCATCTTCAGCAAATGAAAAGGATCAGCCCCTCAATCCCGAGGGTGGACTTCCGAATGAAGAACCGTCTCCAGAAGCTCTCGAAGTTGGTAAAGGTACCCGCTCTGGCCGGGATTACCACAAAAACTACAATCTAACTTCTTCTTCTTATGTAAA